>APFE030086238.1:17502-29971 GCA_000404065.3 Pinus taeda
ATAACCCGCGTGTATACGCGTATTTGTTTAGATGAACCTGCGTATATGTCTTTTTCTACTTTCTGAGTGCCTGATCTGAGATCTGTTACCAGAGAGGGTTGCCATCAAGGACAACACCTGTGCCATAGCTCCAAACCTGTGCTCCTAAGGTCTATAGTAATTTATGGACATTTTCCAGACTACTAACTAGAGTTGCTCATGATACTGATATTGATCAAATAGCTCCTTCCGTTGAGGCTCAACTTGGGCATATTCAAGATGCTTCTCTGTCTCATTTCTCTACACCTGAAGCAACAATAATTGAAGGCTTGCACTCTAGTTCTACAACTCCAAGTCTTGCGAGAGTCCAGGACCTTGGCACACAATCTTTACAAACATTTGCATCAACAATAGGTGCATCTCTTTCAAGAAATCCATAGAACGCCCAAAATGAGGCAAAAGTAATCTATATATGCAATTTTTTCTTAATAGAAATCGTCGATTTTGGGAAATCAACATTTCTTCACAATGGTTTTAAATTTTTCATTAGTAAAATAAATGGTAAACTATATTTCAAAAACCTTCATCATCTCATTATTTCAATTATTATTTTAATTGTGATATCTCATCTTTATGATTTGGATTTTCAATTTTTATTTTCTAATTTTTAACATTTTATATCGCAAAAATGCATTCCCCTTTCAAAATTTGTTAAGTTTATGGCTACATAAATTCTCAATTGAAAACTACCCCTTTACCACCCCCAACTAAACTTAAAATAGAAGTCCCATCGTCGCTAATCCTAGTCGTGATTCTCAAAATTAAACTGGGTGTCCTTCCTCCTGCCAATAGTACGTTACGTAATAATAATATAATAGAGGACGAGATTCTATTTTTTTGACAGGTGAACTTTTTCACATGGGCTGCTAAGATATGATCACACGTAGCACATTTGTTATTTGGAGTAATATGATGTGACTAGGTTGTTAAATTTTAGAAATTATGTTTTTTTTGTTTGTTTTTGTTTTTATTTTTTTGTTTTTTAAATCTTAGAAATAATTAGATGTATCTTATTGTTAATTGCGAAGTGTTTAATATATATGTACAAATATCTAACACAAAACAATTTAAGAGTTTATAAAAGCTGTGACACTTCACACTTCGAATACTTTAAGATAATAAATTAGAATGACTTTTAAGAATAATCTTAATTAATTGAAATGGAAAAAACTTAGTATAGATAATGACAATTATGCGAGAGGATAAGAAATGGTGAAATAATGTAATGCAATGGATCATAATTGATGTACACTTTTTTTTTAATGGTGTTTGCCATAAATTTTACTCCGTAATAAAGGGATTGTTGTTTCATTGATCACGATTCAAGATTTATTAGATGTTAGATAAAACAAACAATCAAATCTTATAGGTTTAATGCAAACTACTCTTTTTTATAAAAAACAAAGATAGCCATGCACTTTGTTACTCTCACATGTTGATGCAGATTATAGATCCATTTCAACAACTGAAAATCATGTTCCTACTCAGAGATCCCAAACTAGCTCTTTGATCCAATCATGTACACATATACGCAAACATATAAGGATGATTTCTTTGCCTACACAAAAAGCAAGTTAGTATGCAAAATAATATAATCAAAGTAAACATATTATGATCTCATGAAAATATATCATATAGAGAGGGAAATCAAATTGATATTCTATATAAAACAATGATACAAAAGCAAAATTATACCTCTTGGTGACAAGTGCTCTCTTTCAATAAATTGACATTTATCCTCTCTAGGCTTACTCACAAATTGGGCTCGTTCATGAAAAATGAGAGGACTTCCTGGTGAAAATCCTCCAACGTAACAAGGTATTCTAATTACTTTCTCATCCCTTCCACCACTAAGAGGGTCTAGTTATATAGACTTTTCATAGATTTGGGAGGATGTATCTAGACACTTATGGCTTAGAGAAATTAGGCTCGAGGGAACGTGAATTGGATGGATATAAGTTATGGATAGACTTAATGACATGTCAACCAAGCACTTACAAGTCATGCACAAGTTTCATGCTCAATTATGAGCTTTTCCCAACTCACTATGAACCTTCTTCTCAATTATGACTTTTTCTCAATTATAAAATAATTCTTATTTCGTAATTATAAAATTATGACAAAATAATTACGAGAAATTACTCAATTATATAATTTAAGCCCTATACCATCTAATAACTTCCTTGTATGACATATTGTGGTAAATGCAAGTATAACAAAGCATCCTTAATGCATTAAGTCAAAAGAGAAGCTGATAGTTGAAATGTATTACAACTAGGTATTAGAATGCAAGGAAAGAGTCATGATTCAAGGAAGTAGGTTAAAGCAACCTCGAAAACCAAGTCTCAATCATAGATGTATCATCTCAAGATGGGCATATCCATGCTTGATATAAAGAATAATTGAATATGGCCGTCAAAACTATACATCAAGAATACATGACATGAAACCCTAACACATGATCATGAAGAAATACACAGTGAATCCATCAATAAATCAAGAGATCATAGCCGCCAACTAATACAATGTGGATCCATGTCACAATATTCATTAGTAGTACTACAGACACATAGAAGGGAAGTTCACCACAATAGTCCTCAAAGTACATAAGATGGTACAAACTCTAACGCAATGTGGGATGGGTGCCATATAAGAGTGAGATGTTCCCAAACCTAAGGTCTTATACTGAACCCCAATGTTATGATATGCAAATATATGAGATGGTGTCAAGCACGGTAGAAATCGTCTAATTATTGGTCATTAATGTATACCATTAACATACATGACGTGACTCACCAATGATGAAAATGGACCCCAAGGTACCTAACAAAATCCACTGAGTGTGAATAAATGAGTTGACATCGAACACTCATGCATTCGATTTATCAGTAGTTAACAAGGTTATCCCATTGTTGATCACAAGGAAGCCTACCACTGAGGACTACAAGCTCGAATTTACTACTTGTTCTTAAATCTATCTCCTGGATAATGAGCTAAGGTCAATAAGAGAATATTTATCAAAGGAGGGCCTTAATGTATCTCCCATCAATTGACATGGAACATACCAAGAGATGATGTAAAAATATGAAGTCACCAAGTACAACTAACACATGGATGGTCAACACAAAATGTCAATAAGGACTACACAGAGCCGATTAAGATTTAGACTTCCCTTGAACATATAACAACATGACAAAAAAGTGACCTAGAAAAATTGACAAAAGAGCACCACATGATATCATGAAACAACACAGGAGATATTGAAACACACTTCATAATGATTAGAAGAGTAACCAACCAGAGGTGTAAAAGAATCATATGTATGGTACGACTCATAGGCAAGCTAAAACCCATTTGTAAGATATTGATGCAAACAGGTGCCATGCTAAAGGGTGACGTGAATGATGCTACCATTTTGAATGATAGATTACCAAAATGTTTTCACTCCCTCTCTTTTGTTTTATTTTAATATGTCCTCCATAGTTTAATGAGCATAAAGGACAAGACAAGTAAGCTCAATAGTGTTTTTTTGTGCAATTTTAATGAACTCGAAAAAAAGATGGAATGATACTTGATAGGGTATCTTCTTCGTGGTTTAATGAGCTCAAAGAAGAGGTAGTACTATGCTTGATACATGGTGTCTTTTTTGTGATGTTTTAATGAGCCTAAAAAAGAGAAAGGGATCATTGATACCCTTTAGTGTTTAATGAGCATGAGAAGAATACAAGGGAAGCTCAGCCCGAAGAATTAGGTGGTATAGAAGGTAGCAACTTGTTCCAAGCTAACAAAATTTTTGTAAGAAAGATAAGGTTGAGAGGCTAAAAATGGAAACCTACTCATCACAACAGGCTCTCTAGAAAGGGTAATAACACCAAGCAAAAGATAGAAATAGGGCCAAGGACAATGTGATTGCAATAACGAAGAATGAAGCTAAGATAGACCAACATGCATAAGCAAACGATGCAATAAATATCAACAATCACAAGGTAAAAACATTTTTGGAATCCTCCCAAGGTATGTCTAGAGTACAACAAAGAAGAGAGAAAACAAGACACAAATTCAAATTCATGGTGGGTCTAAATGAGGGATTCTAAGCATATAAAAAGAACGGAATAATGGTGAACACAGGGAAAAAAATCCTCCAAGGGTTGGAGGTGTAACATGAGAAATTTGGGCCATTGATGGGTAAGCGCTCATGACATTTGGATGAGCCTGGAACTTTTTCCTTGGAGGTTTGGTACCTCGAATGTTTCAAAGGGAGGCTAAGGTGGAACCCCTTGGATCAAATCCCTGGGATGATGATGTAGTGGGGCCATTGCCAACGCTTAAAGAAAGACTATGGAGAATGCCACATTTCCCATACGACGAGAATTATGCGATTCACAGGGGGCCTAGAGTTTCAGTGGAACTCACCATCACGTGGCACATGACGAATGATGAAGTCATCTCGACGGTTAGAACCAGTGACATTACCATGGACCCCGGGCCCCGAAAATTTTGGATGGAGGGCATGATAGAACTCCCTGGAATTAAGTCCTGGGGTGACATGGTTGCAAGGTTGGTCAGTGGGGTTCAACTGCCACGTGGCATTCAGGAATGCATGGCCTAGGTGCATTATATTTCAAGGAGGGGTCCTGGTGAACACGTAGACATCCATGTAGCTTCAGAAGGCCATTCCTAGTAGTTTCAACAAGGGGCTGCATTGGAACCCACTAGGATTTTATTCTCGGGTTAACGTGGCCATGGAGGGCCCGCACCTATGAACCTTGTCTAATTCACATACATGTTATAGGTTGGTCTAATTCTCAATATTATTTGTAAGCTCTTATATCAAATCATAAAAATACAATAACAATAATGTGGTGTAATACTTAACAATGCAGATAAGCATATGCTTTAATTATCAATTCCTCATAATATTAATTGAAAAATAAAACTATACAATAATATTAATCTATTTTTCAGGTCACGATGAAGCCAAACACCAAATTGATGTATGAGACTCTCTTGTTTGTGACAAAAGAGACTCACCTCCCCGCAACTATTTAATTGCTAAAGTCCATAAAAATGTACATACTCTATCATAAAAAATGTACATACTCTTCCTTAAAAATAATTTGATTACTAAAGTCCATAAAAATGTACATACTCTACCATAAAATCCATAAAAGTGGTTCTCAAAATTAAACTACGTGGAGGCTGGGTGTCCTTCCTCTTGCCAATAGTACGTTACGTTATAATATAATAGAGGACGAGATTCTATTTTTTTGACAGGTGAACTTTTTCACATGGTCTCCTAAGATATGATTACACGTTGCACATTTCCCATTTGGAGTCATATGATGTGACTAGGTTGCCTTTAAATATTTATGTTTGACAATTACGTAAGTTGAAACGTATATGTTCTGTTGTCCTTAAAATATCTACGTTTGATAATTACATATTTTAAAACTTTATTATTTTTAGTTTTCATGGTAGGTGAGGTATTATTATTAGTTTAAGGTATAACTTTAAATTTTTGAATTTTTGTTTTTTTCAATGAATTTGATGAAATATTCCGGTTACACTTTGCATTATTTAAATTAATATTATATTGGAATATAAAATATATTTAATATTATAAAAAATGTTAGAGTATTGGAGATTGGTATAGATTTAATAAATTTAAAAATTAAAATTTACTAAATTATAATTAAAACCAAGAGGGAAATTTCCTTAAAAAGTTTTATTTAAAAGAGGGTTTAAAAAGTAAACATCAGAGTAGTTATTAATTTATTAAATTTAATACTTTTTCTTGGTTTTTATGAAAATTGGGGTTTATTTTTAAAATTATTATTTAAAATTTGTGTTTGTTCGATGATATTGATACGGACAACAAAAATTAATATTATATTGAATATTTAAATATATTTAATATGACCTCAAAAAATGTTGAGATGAAATGAAAATAATTTAAAATTAAATTTTAATAAATTATAATTAAAACTAAGAGACAAAAAAGAAAAGAGAGTAAAACAAACATCAAAGTATTAATTAAAAAAATTGTTTATGATTTTGTTAATTGTATTAATATATTTATTGATTATTATTATTATTAATTTTTATTTTTTTTTATGATTTGTTAAAAATTGTAGAATTGAGAATAAGCTACTTGTTATCTAGAAGTGATAGTTTTTTACTTTATCAATTATTTTAAGGTTTTGGATTGTTAACCTATTTCCTTATATCACAAGAAAATAAATTCATGTAAATAAAGATAATCTTTCTTGAAATAACATAAAGAAAAATCCGATCATAAGATATTTCTCATTTATAAAACAATGCAATATTTTATTGTTTTATTTCATATTAAATGAAATTAATTTAAAAATAGATAAAACTGACCTTTAGAACACCTTAAGATAATACATTAGAATAACTTTTAAGAATATTCTTAATTAACTGAAATGGAAAAAACTTAGTTTAGATAATGAAAATTATGCTAGAGGATAAGAAATGGTGAAATAATGTAAAGTAATGGATCATAATGTATACAAACTTTGATTTCTTTTAGATGGTGTTTGCCTTGAATTTTACTCAATAGGAAAGGGATTGTTGTCCCATAGATCTTGCCTCAGGATCTACCAGACGATGGATAGAACAAAAATCAAATCTTTTAGGTCTAATGTAAACTACTTCTTTCATACAATTGAAAAGACAAAGATAGTGGTGCACCATGTTACCCTCACATGTTCATGCAGGTTACAGATCCATTCCAGCAATTGAAAATCCTGCTCTTACTTAGAGATCTTGAACTAGAATTGTAACACACCCCCTTTATCTACCCAGAGGTTGTTACTATGCTAACTCGACTCTCAACGTGCAGTTATGAGGATGGGGCATTACTTATTTTATTTTATTTTTTGTATTCGTTTCTCTTTTACTACAAAAACCACCCAATTCATGATATTTGTCTCGTCGAAATGTTTTCGGTGATATAATATTTAGTCCTATTCGGGATCCAGAAACAAAAGTTATGTTGTTTTAAAATTCTCCTTCCACACTATGCTAGAGAACTTTGTCATGCCATGTGGCACACACGTGACATATTACCCTATGCCACATCATACTATGGTGGGATAAATAGCATGAACCACCTAACCCAGGTTGATCCCTCTAAGATTATTTTTCCATACTTTAAAATGTCTCTCTCTCTCACACACACATATATCTACACATAATCCTACACCCATGTTGACCCCACTTATATATATAATCCTTTAATATTCACGGGGCCCCCTTCACATTTGATATAAAGGCATCCTTGATAAAGGTACAACTTGCCTTGCTACGGGTACGAAATGCCTTCGTTAGTTGTGGCTCTATTTGATATGTATGTGCGTCTATTCTAGGGATCGGTGGTGTCTCATTACTGGTTTGATTGTTCCAGGCTTTTGTTTATGGAGGCTTCCCTTATTGGGTTGTTTTCAGTGCGCTTATTAGTGCCTTCATGATGGTGCAGTTCTTGACTTCTATGTGGGACATTTGGGTGGGCTTCGGTGGCATTTTGGGTTCAACAGTGTTTCTGTTGTTTGAATCATCTTTGTCGAGGTTTATTGGGTCTTTTGGATGCCGGCTTTGTTTTTTACCATTGATTTTTATATGGGATGTCCCAGGGGTTTTTCTTTGGTGGGATTTTCTTGCAGCGCCTTTCTCTTTTGGTGTTTTCTTATGATGCTTTTTGTTTAATGTAATTCTTCTAGATGAGGTGATTCTCTAATCTACCTCGTCTTCTATTTCCTTTTCGTCTCTTTTCATATTTGGGCATAAGGGTTTGTTTGCAGGTTTTCTTGTGCAGACCCTTGGGGTTTGTTTATGGTACTGGACCCACTAACATTCAAGGGGTCTCCCCAATGTAACCACCCTCCTCCTACATTTACCCAAGTTAACAGATTTACTGGGGTAAACATGTGACGAGAGACTACTATGATATGATTCAACCCCCCATGTATATTTAAACAAGTGGAACCGAGTGAACACAACTAATCTCACCTTCTACATATGTTATAGAATCTTTAGGAGCCAACCAACCTTCCAGGTGACCAACCCATGAGGAAACTTAACAATTTACTGACCTAGAGCCTCATTCACTTCCATGACATGGGCATGCATGCGACTGGTACCCTCCAGCTGCTCCAATAGCAAGGGCATGCCAACAACTGGGGAATTTGCTAGCTAGCTCTGTGCTAGCAACCCCAAATTTTGTGCCACTTTTCTAGGGCCAAGACTTGGGCCGCTGCCTAGAACTCCATGAAACCTTCAGGAATGATAAATATCATCAAAACAATGATACTAATGCAAATACTTGAACAAATATTTGATTGGACACCTACTAGCCATGATAGGAATTTCGTTAAACATGTCACAAATATGCATTCTACAGGTCATACCAACAAATCTGAGCATAAGGGTCTCATAATTATATGAGAATCACTAACAAGTATTGATGCCTTATCACATTAGCTGCATTATCATCTATTATGTCATATATTCATTGAACATTCGTTTACTAATTCAAACATGATGAGAGCCATACATCATCATTGTCATAAAACATACATATAACCAACTTAAATAAAAAGGGTATAACAACCATAAAAACCACATACGAACCAATGCATCTACACATGAAATACCAATGAGAAGGAACTCTTATTAATGAATGCATAAGCCAACCAGGTTTGGGACTTCCATGTACCACCTGACCATAGATTGGCTGAACCAAATGTTCCTTTCAGCCAATAACCCCTGTGCCATATTCCAAGCATGAATGTGGGACTCATAAATAGAAATCAACCAAGCCTTCCTGAGGCTAAACCACCTCAACATCATCAATAGAACCAGTCTTTACCATAATTCCCACTAGATCATTAGTCCCTAAACAAGCATGGATGCCACCAAATTTCTCCACCTACACTGTGACGATTTTTCTTGTCTCCTAGTCTCTAGGCTTTACCATACATCCCGCCATACAATGTTCGAGGATCCTTAGGCCTAATTGAGACTCCACCCTTCATTATTGACCATATATCTTGCCATTCACCAACCAAGGATTCCTAGGCCTGACTGAGGGAACCCACCTCTAGGATTTACCGTATATCTTGCCATTCAACAGTCAAGGATTCCTATGCCCACTGAGGTAACACAAAATTTGAATTTAACGCAACTCACATTCTGGTTTAGGGGTTATTATGCCAAGGCTTTACTGTAATCCATAGTCCGATTCAAGGATCACTAGGCCAATTTTTCTTTCTTTTAGAGACCACCTCACTTAGTTTCAAATCCATCTGATAATCCAGCTCGACCAAAACATGAGAACCCCATCACACCATGGCTATCTGGAAATGGAAAGGCAAGGCTGAAGAACACTGTCACAATTGGAAAAAACCATGCCAATGAAATAAAGAGAACCAAATACACACATGCATGTACCATGCATGCCAAGTCTAGCAAGGAAATCACACATGAAAATCGATAACTGCAAATAATCCTGCTGTTGTTACACAATATTTTGTCACTCCTCTTGTTCACTTCCTGTCCATATCTCGAAGTGCCAAAATGTTGACTACTGTGCAACATATCCATCATGATATACAATCTACAACCTCCTTGAAGAATCAAAGGAAAACTTCCCTGAATCCATTATGAAGAAGGTTGAATAAAAATCCTAATTTTAGCATCAACACATTTTGCTCCACTGCCTTCTCGTTTTGATGGCAGGTTTCGCAGTTATACACTCATGTTGCAAGTGTGGGTATCATAGGAAAACTTGTGCTAAACCTCTTCTTGCAGGTTTTACCAAAGTGGAGGAGAAGCTTCGTACATTAGAACCTTCGGGAACAGTGAGTTAACTATTGGTTGTTGTTGATATGGTCGAGCTCTCTCATTTGGGCCCCTTGGTCTTATCATCATGGGATTTTCTCTTGAGATGTGGACCTTCCTCCCTCTTTTGTAGATCCCTAACTCCCTCCCTCTTCCTATAAATTCACTCCCTTCCATCCCCAAATGGTTGGTCATTGATTGCTACATCCCTATGCTGAGATTATGCTTACATGCTACCCATTCTAGCTTGGATAAGGAGTGCTTGAAGAGTCTTTGCTTGGACTTGGACATCCACCAAAAGGAGGTCTCCAACATCAAGGCATAGGTTGTAGGTTTCCATTTTTAGCTTATTAATATATACATCTGATGTTCACTTTCCATAATTGTGTAAATATTTATCCTATTAGCTTAATGTTCCTTGATCTGTTAAATAATTTATGTTTGATGTATGCCATATATGCTCTCGTATCTTACATAGCTCTTTTATCTTCCTTGCAGGTTCTCGGACGTGAAGAAAAAGTATGGAGCGAGGCTTGGAGCGAAAGATTCAAAGTCATATCCAAAGGATTGAGTGATTAGTGTTGAGAAATGGTAATAAGAAATTCTAGTTTAATTTGTCCTTGAATTAAACTGAGAATTAAAATCGAATTCTATTCTCATAGCAACTTGTAAATAGTTAATTAAGTTTAATTAACTTAATTAGCTTAGGAATTTCTAGTTGGAAGTCTTTCTATAGTCATGCATATGTTCTCCCTAAGTTTTAGGCGTCTAGTATGAGTTTAAATTGATTTGGAAATTAGATCACTCGGTTTATTGAGTTAAGTTAAGTTAAATTAGTTTCAAACTGTTTGAGGAACTAATAGAGGACTAACAGTTAGTTGGTGCACTAATGCATCCACTAGTGCTGCTCCAGTTAAATGAAGATTCCCTCATGAAGAACTCATGCATGTCAGTTCAAAGAAAGACCCAGTTGAGACTAGAGTGCAGGGACAATGTATTATCAATGGTATTATTTACTGGAGTGTAAATATCATGCATGCATCATAGATTAATCCTATGTTTGGATTGCGCAGTTTTGGAAGCATGAATTCCCTTTAAATACAAGCTATTCATCCTAGGAATTACACAAGATATTAGGAGCTTGGAGAGCTGCAGAATTGGCTAAGTGTTGGCCAAGAGCTAGCTTGTAAGTTGAGAGAGTTGAGCATGTGCAGAATTATTCTAGTGAGAACAAGATTTGTATATTCATTCATATTTATGATATATGCAATATATATAATGAGATTTTGAGCAATGGATTTCCCCAGATACATCTTGTGTTATGTGCCATTGATTTATCTTCTTCTTGTTCATATTGTTTTCATCAATCTATTGGCTTTCGCTAGTTGAAAGTAGAAGTAGATTCTTGTCTTGTGCTTAAGTGCATTGCATGAGCTTGTGAATCTACATGATTTTTTACATGGTATCAGAGTTGAAGACAATATACTAGAGGAGATTTCAAAGTTTTGAGTTTTGGGTTACAAGTGAAATTCAAATTTTCAATCTTCAAGATCGACAGATGTCGTTCTACGATTTGCAGCTCGAGTATGCCTTGGAAGGAAGCTTGAATTTTATAGCATAGAGGGATAGAATGGAGGTTGTGCTAGAGGTTAATGGCTTGAAGGAATTCATTGATCAAGAAATTCCCAATTCGACGGCATCAAATGCACAAAATTTGGCTGAATGGAAGAAGTGTGTGGCTAAGGTCATGAGGCTAATCAATGGGTAAATTATATGGACGTTAATGCCACTTTTCAGCTTATTAAAATCAACTTTTCTCACATTTCTTTACATGTTTTGTTATATTTTTCTTAGTGAGAAAGGTAAAGATGAGATGTTATGTCTTGTGGCCTAATGTGCATTAATTGCAGGATTTGGAGCAATTTTGGCTAATTAAAGTGCAAGAACTCGAAGTAGATAAGCAAGATGCATTTTAGGAGATTTTATCTCCCTCCTTAACTCCTCACTCACTCAAAGATTACTCCACTAGATCTCATTAGCTCGGAGTTACAAGCAGCCAAGCCACTGAAGTCATTGGCAGCCAAGCCAGTGATAGTTGAAGACAAGTTGATCTCGAGTTGGGAGAAAAGCCTCCCTAAATTTAAGGAAGCTGTTAGTAGCTTCATTTGTATAAATACGGAGGCCTAGAGCCTCATTAGGATTCAAATTTTTTTTTTGTAGCCAAGAGGAATTTTCGAGCTAAGACATTGTGACTCATATTAAAGATTTATTATAACTAGTCTAGATCCATCTTAACTCTAGATCTACCAAGTGTCGATATTGATCAAATCTCCTTTCACTCTAGAAGAGGTTGCGTATCAAGAGATTTGATCCCTCTAGGTGCTTGGTAGATCCAGAATTAAGATGGATCTAGGCTAGTTTAATTCCCCCCTTTAAATAGGCTACATTCCACATGAATACCATTGGTTCTCAATACCATGGGCCATTTTCATTATTATTTTATTTTTATACAATTATCTTTTATTTTTATTTATTTATTTTATTTCAACCGAATTAAAATGTTTACATT
>APFE030086238.1:30066-41487 GCA_000404065.3 Pinus taeda
GTTATTGATATTATATGTGGGTTGATTTATTATTATTATTCAAGAAAAATCACAGAATTGGGAATAAGCTACTTGTTATCTAGAAGGGATAGATTTCTACTTTTATCAATTATTTTAAGGTTTTGGATTGTTAACCTATTTCCTTATATCACAAGAAAATAAATTCTTGTAAATAAAGACAATCTTTCTTGAAATAACATAAAGAAAAATTCGATCTTAAGATATTTCTCATTTATAAAATAATGCCATTTTTTTTTCTTCATATTAAATGAAATAAATTAAAAAATAGATAAATTTGACCTTTAGAACACCTTGAGATAATAAATTAGAATAACTTTTAAGAATATTCTTAGTTAACTGAAATGGAAATAACTTAGTTTAGATAATGAAAATTATGCTAGAGGATAAGAAATGGTGAAATAATGTAAAGCTATGGAGCATAATGTATACAAACTTTGATTTCTTTTAGATGGTGTTTGCCTTGAATTTTAATCAATAGAAAAGGGATTGTTGTCCCATATATCTTGCCTCAACAAACAATCAAATCTCCTAGGTCTAATGCAAACTACTTTCATACAATTGAAAAGACAAAGATAGTGGTGCACCTTGTTACCCTCACATGTTGATGCAGGTTATAGATCCATTCCAATAGCTGAAAAACTTGTTCCTACTTAGAGATCTTGAACTAGCTCTGTAACGCACCCCATTTATCTATTCGAAGGTTTTTATTATGCTAACTTGACTCTCAGCGTGCACTTATGAGAACGGGGTATTAATTTTTATATTTTATTTTTTTATTCGTTTCTCTTTTACTATGAAAATCACCCAATTCATGATATTTGTCTCGTCGAAACATTTTCTGTGATATAATATTTCATCCTTTTCGGACTCCAGAAACAAAAGTTATGTTGTCTTATAATTCTCCTCCCACACTATGCTAGAGCACTTTGTCATGCCACGTGTCACACATGTGGCATATTACCCTATGCCACATCATACTATGGTGGGTTAAATAGTATGAAGCACCTAACCTGGGTTGATCCCTCTAAGATTTTTTTCAATACTTTAAAATGTCTCTCTCACTAACACACACACATATATCTACACATAATCATAACCCCAAGCACGACCCCCCCCCCCCCCCCCCCCACCCCCCCCAACACACACACACACACACACCGCAGTACACATATACCACATAACCTACACCAAACACAACCGCACACCCACACACAACAACACAACACACACACACACACACACATATATCTACACATAATCCTACACCCAAACACCCACACACACACACATATGGTCAACCATTGCAGGACACCATTGTATACATTTGTATTTCAATCCTTTAATATTCGCAGGGCCGCGTTCGTGTTTGATATAAAGGTATCCTTGATAAAGGTATGAATTTCCTTGTTGCAGGTCCGAAATGCCTTCATTAGTTATGGCTATATTTGGTATGTATGTGTGTCTATTCTAGGGATTGGTGGTGTCTCGCTACTTCTTTGATTGTTCCAGGATTTTATTTCAGGAGGCTTCCCTTGTTGGATTCTTTTCAGTGCCTTCATGCTGGTGTGGTTTTCAACTTTTGTGTGGGACATTTGGGTGGACTTTGGTGGCATTTTTGGTTCAATGATGTGTTTGTTGTTTCGTCTCTGCCGAGGTTTACTGGGTCTTTGGGTGCCGCCCTTGTTTGTTTCTGTTGATTTTTCTACGAGACATCCTAGGGGTTTTTTCTCTAGTGGGATTTTCTTGCGGCGCCTTTATCTGTTGGTGTTTTCTTACACCATCTTTTGTTTAATGCAATTCTTCAAGATGAGGTGATCCTCTAATATACCTTGTCTTCTATTGGATTTTTGTCTCTGTTCATCTTTGGGCACAAGGTTTTGTTTTCAGGTTTTCTTATGCAGACCCTTAGGTTTTGTTGATGGTGCTATACCCGCCAACATTCAAGGGGTCTCCCCAACGTAACAACCCTCCTCCCACATTTACCTAAGTTAACTGATCTTCTGGGGTAAACATGTGACGAGAGACTACTATGATATGATTCAACCCCCCATTTATTGTTAAGCAAGTGGAACCGACTAAACACAACCAATCTGACCTTCTACATATGTTACAGAATCTCCAAGAGCCAACCAATCTTCCAGGTAACTAACCCGTGAGGAAACTTAACAATTTACTGACCTAGAGCCTTAGACGCTTCCATGACATAGGCATGCATGCAACTGGTACCCTCTAGCACCTCCCAAAGTAAGGGCATGCCAACAACTGGGGAATGTTTAGCTATTTCTGTGCTAGTAACCCCGAATTTTGTGCCACTTTTTCAGGGTTAGGACTCGAGCCGTTGCTTAGAACTCCATGAAATATTCAGGAATGATAAATAACATCGAAACAATGATACTAATGCAAATACTTGACCAAATATTTGACTAGACCCCTACTAACCATGACAGGAATTTCGTTAAACATGTCACAAATATTCATTCTACAAGTCATAACAACAGATTTGAGCACAAGGGTTTCATACTTATATGAGAATACATAAGAAGTATTGATGCCTTATCACATTAGCTACATTATCATCTATTATGTCATATATTGATTGAACATTCATTTATTAATCAAAACATGATGAGAGCCATATATCATCAAGTCATAAAACATACACATAACCAACATATAACCAACAGAAATAACAAGGGTATAATAACCATAAAATCCACATATGAACCAATACATTTACACATGAAATACAAAAGAGAAGGAAATCTTATTAATGAATTCATAAGGTAACCACATTTGGGACTTCCACGTACCAATCAACCATAGATTGGCTGAACCAAATATTTCTTTCAACCAATAGCCCTGTGCCATATTCCAAGCATGAATTTGGGACTCATAACCAAAATCAACCAAGGATTCCTGAGGCTAAACCACCTCACCTCATCAATAGAACCATAATTTACCATAATCCCCACTGGATCACTAGGCCCTTAACAAGCATGGATGCCACTAAATTTCTCCACCTACACTGTCAGGAATTTTCCTATCTCCTAGTCTATAGGCTTTACCATACATGCTGCCATACAATGATTGAGGATCCATAGGTCTAATTGAGACTCCACCCTCCAGTATTTATCGTATATCCTGCCATTCACCAACCAAGGATTCCTAGGTCTGACCGAGGGAACCCACCTGTAGGATTTACCGCATATCCTGCCATTCACCGGTCTGAGGATTCCTACGCCCACTGAGGTAACACAAAATTTGACTTTAACATAACCCACAGTCTGGTTCAGGGGTTACTAGGCCAAATCTTTAACATAATCCATTGTCTGATTTAGGGATCACTAGGCTATGTGTTCTTTCTTTTAGAGACCACCTCACTTAGTTTCAAATCCATCTGACAATCCAGCTCAACCAAAATGTGAGAACCCCATCACACCATGGATATCTAGAAATGGAAAGGCAAGGCTGAAGAACACTGTCACACTTGGAAAAACCCATGCCAATGACAACAAGAGAACCAAATACACACATGCATGTACCATGCATGCCAAGTCTAGCAAGGAAATCACACATGCAAATCGATACCTGCAAATAATCCCACTGTAGCTACTTGATCCTGCTCTTCCTTGCTTGATCTTTGATTTCCTTGGCCTTCTTTGATCTTCCTTTGTCTTTATTGATCCAATACTAGAGTGATTCAAGAATTATCTAAGTGTCCAAGAGTGTGAGAGAGAGAATAGAGAGGGAGCTCCAAAATTGAACTAAAAGGAAGGCTATATTGACAAAAAGCTACCAACTGATCCTCAAAAGCCTTTTATCATTGAGGCCTCTATTTTCTTCATTTTCCATTATTTTTCATGCTCACATGCATCTTGTGACATTTCACCTTCCTTTTCTTCTAATTTCCTTTATTTTCATAAATAAATTGCCAAAAATGCCATTTTCTCTTTCAAAAGCCTTTTCCATTTTCCTTTAGCCATAATAGTCGAAATGAACATCCATTAGGATGTTTTTCCTACCATTAAAATTGGAATACATGTCCCATGACCTTGGTTATTATTTTTCCTTTATTAACTTTTATTTACATGGAATTTCACCAAGGCTCTTACAAAACCCTCTCCCTTGGGGGAACATCATCCTCAGTTTTCAATGACACCTACAACCAAAAAAACTCCTTAAAACAAAACATATTGCCCATGGAGCTTTATAACATAGCTCATTGCAATATTCATAATGACCACTGTTGAAACATGATAAACATACCATTTATTAGAGCCTTATAACATAACTCATTACGATATTTACAATAACAACCACATTCACATTTGCTTCAACCAACAAATAACTATACTGTCTATGGAGATTTATAAATATAGATCAATACAATATTTACAATGATATACACATATATACATATGCACATTTTCTCAAGCAACAAATAAAAGGATACGATGCCTGCATTCACAACAAGGGAATCCAAAGGCTTACACCTCCACCCTCAAAATTAGTGCCAAGATTCACCTCATTCCTAGAAAGTACATAATCCACTACCAAAATAAAAGCTGCATCCAATGTCCAATGCTACAATCCTGCGCCACTTGTCCTCTCAGTGAATAGTTACCGACTCATTGTTCCAGGGCATAATCCGAATGTGCATTTGATTCCATCTGGCAATGCTAATGACCAAAACAAATCCATCTTCGCCTTCCCTTCTCTACTACATAGTCCCTTGGGAAATCCAGTCACCCCATTCAATGCATTCATTCACCTTCCTAGTTCTCCGACATCCCCTATCCCGAGTGATCCATCCCTTGGAAAAGTTTCCTCGCATCAGAAGTTCAAACAAACAAGGCATATCCTTGCCTCAAAATCATCCTACCATCCATAGCATGCTAATGGAAATCAATGGACACTATTGGGAATCAGTGTCCCACAATGGCTCTGCTCCTGAAGTACTTTACCAACATACTGCTACTGCTAATTCTTTCAATGGGCTTCAACCATCCAAATAGGGCATTTTTCCATGCTTTCATGTACCAAGCACATAATTTCCATTACACTCAAAACGAATTAAAATAAATCCAAATCATACCTCATTGGTAGCTTGTTAATGAAGTACACTTACAATTTTGTTTACTTCCTGTCACAACAAGATAAAATAACTCTTTTATCAAACCATTATGTATAAACATATCACATCCAGTTAGCTCGAAACACAACCATCATAGATCAAGATCACGAATCACATGCAATCATCATAAACCAGAATCATAGATCACATGTAACCATCATAAATTAGAATCATAGATCACATGCATAATAAAACTAAAATAAAACACTGATACTAATCCTTTAATCAATCCTTTGTTTCTACCTTTATCCTTTGTCCTTTTCGTACACACACCAAATTGGTTGCCACACCCAACAAATACCCATTGCCTTTGCTTCTCTTCAATCACATACACATACACACATTGTTCATCACACACACACAACCACACATGAAATACAACACCATACAATTCATGCACCTACACTTGACATACAACACATACACCTACACCTGACATAAAACACAACACATACACTTGCACCTAGTGTACAAAAAAATACATATACATACATAAAATACAAGACAACTAATACACATCTCATGATGCCACGACTACATAATGCATATACGTAGTACCACATGTACACAACACAACATGTATGACATGCACACAATACCACATGTACACTAGTACCACATATACAACATGTACACATTACCACCTGTACACAACACCACCTACACAATGTGTACACAACATCACATGTACACGCCAACACCTGCACAACGTGTAAAAAACACCACATGTACACCATACCACTTGTAAAACGTGTACACAAAACCACATATACACAACACCACATGCACCACATGTACACAACACTACATGTACATAGCACCACATGCACGACATGTACACAATGCCACATGTGCACAACACCACATGTACAACATGTACACAACACCACATGTACAACATGTACACAACACCACATGCACACAAAACCACTTGTACAATTATGCACACAACACCATATGTACATAGAACCACATGTACAACATGCACACAACACCATATGTACATACAACTGCATATACAACATGTACATAGAACCATATGTACACAACACTGCATATCCAACATGCGCACAACACCCTATGCACACAACACCGCATATCCAACATGCAAACAGTATGATATGTAAACATCACCGCATATCCAACATGCGCACAACACCCTATGCACAAAACACCGCATATCCAACATACTATGACACAACACCACATATCCAACATGTACATAGTACCATCTATACCCAACACTACGTATGCAATATACACACAACACCATCTATACACAACAACCCATGTATACAACATCACAGGTACAACTGTACAATATGTACAACATATACACAATAGTAGTATTGCACATCCAAAGATTACACTGTCTCTACTAGGCAACCTTGCTTCTAGTGTCTTTCCACCATCCATGCTTGCCCCAACATGCCACGAGTCATACTGCTTTCATTCTATTGATGTATCTCTCAACATTACCTGTCCATAATGTAAACATAGGCATAGTATAAATACATAATATCAACTCATATCCACATGATACTAACCTCATAAATTTGTCGAGGCTATTCCCACTTGATTTCCCATAAGACCAGGAACCTCTTTCATACCTTTCATCTGCATAAGCAATTATTCTTCCATAGAATGATCCTTGACAACCCTGTCAGATAGTGACATAGAGACATGCGTACATACATATATATAAACAATAACATAAAACAATCATGATCCCGTTAGAAAATGACATACATACATATATACATATAAATATTAGCATTAAACAATCATGATTTTTGACGACCCTGTCAGACAATGACACACATACATACATGTATACATGTATAAACATCAACATAATAATGATCACAACATAATTACCAAATAGCATAAGGTCAAGTTTATGAGAACTCCCTTTATCCGTTCAAATCATGCACAACATTAAGAACAATGTTCCCAACATAGCCTTAACCTTTCTGGTTAGCTTTCTCATGTTTGTACTGCCATTGTCCATTTACCACAATGGACCCAACTAGTCCAACCAAATGTCATATTCTTACCTTTCACTGCCCTTACTCATGCATCGAGCTTCATCCGGGCCTTACATTACCTGTTGAGTTTAATCCTGCTCTCCCCAAGCTCCACTAACTTTCCTGTTTTCCCAACCAATTCCCAATACCCTCAAAACAAAAAAAAGGAAAAAACAACAAAAACCAATAGCAATACGACACCATAAACAAAGTGGCATGATCATGCACTAGACACAGTCAAGACTGCAAATCAAGCGTAAGAAAATCACAAAAGACCAAAAGTGCAAGAATATAAACAAACACCATGACTCAACTCCATGGGCTCCCAATGCTTCCAAAGGAAAGCTCAACTGAAGCCTTCTCCAATATTTCATGGCAATCTCTTGCCATGCAATTCCTTGTATAATACTACCATAAACATATAAGTGTCAGTGCATAAATAAATATAACAATATACCAGTTATCTTACCTTGTTGTGCCAAGCACGTTGCCTTGTAGCTGAACACATTCATGCCATCTCTCAAGGGACTCCAATTCCCTTGATAGATCTAACTATAACTAGACACTAGCTGTTATACCTGTCAAACACAAGTTCATGAATATAACTCATATCCACATAATTTCAGACAAGATTAGGGTTAATAAAACTTGTATTCAAAGCATTCTTTCATTTGGAATTGTGGTATCCAAGCCAAAGGAATCAAATCTTACTATTTACTGTCACATCACCCAATTGTTAGTTATAAAACACATCAACTATTACCTTGTCATGCTAATACCAAAAATGTTGCCCTGCAACTTTTACACATGTTAGCCACATGTTCCAAGAGTCAAAACATCATGTCTATTAATTGAAATCAACCTTTGCTACGACTAACAACCATGTCATAAACAAATAATAATCAAAATAATAATACTACAACTAGCACACACTTACACTAGCACACACTTACACTCAAGTACATATCAACTATCTTAGCACATAATGTGTTAGTACAACCATCTTAAAACATGACCATTCTTTCATGCAATCTTATAAACACATACTCATATCATGCAATTAATCAAACATTCATGCGGCATATAGATCAAATAATAGACACCAAACACTCAAACACTCAAACACCAAATAGATGACATAATAAAAAATTCAAACACCAAATAGACGGCATAAGGAAACTAATACCTTAATGTATCTTAGGGGAGGCTATCTTGTCTGCACAATCAATATAGATTAGCATGATATAAATTCACAACACATCAACTCAAACATAAATAAGGCCATGATATCCATAACAGTAGCTGGCTAACATGTTCACATCATAAACTCATTAACAATTTTCATTCATGCATAACAATCACATATGCACAGTCAATCTAGATTAGTATGACATAATGTCACAATATATTAACTCATACCTGAATATCATAACCACAATCATCTGCATAGACCAATCCAAATTATCATGACACATATAACATCAAGAACTTAACACAATAACCATATTCATCATGCATATGACAACAATGCATCCAACAACAAGTTAACTACCATTCATGACCATTCGACACATGTGCATATGATCACTTTGATTAACTAGCATTTATCATGCATGTAACCACAACTACAATAGAACAACATACATGTATATAACCCTAATGCATATAACAATCCATTAACTAACATACCTGCATGTCAAACATACAATATATGATCATACCCTGAAGTCTAGTATTGCAATCTCACTTTGATGATTTTCATCTCCTTCTCTATCTCAGCCAACACATTAGCATCATAGCATACCAATAGAATCCTGATGACCTAATTACATACAATGAACTCACGATGCATGTATGACCTACTATACATGCATAAACATAATCGTGACAATACATTCATAACAACATATAAACATTGACATGCACACCAAATTCATATACAACCAACAGGTATTCATGGCAAGCACATCCCAACAACAACAACATCAAATCCTACATGGAAACACAACAACAATAATGACCACTACCATGCATACATAATAAGAACATATACAACCTACATGCATGCATGACAAACACATTCCTCCCATCCAGTCCAAGTGTTGAACCATGTTATGATACCACTCTGTGGTATCAGATAACACCCAAAGAGAATAGAAACCAGACATTCCCCAAAGAGAACAAAACTCACTTTGATACCACTCTGTAACCACCCTCCTCCAACATTTACCCAATTTAACTGGTCCACTGGGGTAAACATGTGATAAGAGGCTACTATGATGTGTTTCAAATCCCCATGTATGGTTAAGGAAGTGGAATGGACTAAACACAACCAATCTGACCTTCTACACATGCTACAGAACCTCCAGGAGCCAACCAACCTTTCCAGGTTACCATCCCCTGAGGCAACTTAACATTTTACTAACCTAGAGCCTCATTTTCTCCCATAACATGGGCATGCATGCGACTGAGACCCTCCAGCCACTCCCAAAGCAAGGCCATGCTGGCGACTGGGGACTTTTTTAGCTAGTTCTATTCCAGCGACCCCAGATTCTGTGCCACTTTTTTCAGGGCCAGGACTCAGGCCACTGCCTAGAAATCCATGAAACCTTCAAGAATTATAAATAACATCAAAACAATGATACTAATGCAAATATTTAAATGAAGGCTTGATTGGACCCCTAATAGCCATGACAGGCATTTCATCAAACATGTCACAAATATGCATTCTACAAGTCGTAACAATCGATCTGAGCATAAGGGTCTCCTACTTATCTGAGAATCACTAAGAAGAATTGGTTCTTATCACATTAGCTGCATTATAATCTATTATTCCATATATTCATTAACATTCATTTACTAATCAAAACATGATGAGATCCATACATCATCACTGTCATAAAACATACTCATAACCAACATATAACCAACATAAATAACAAGGGTATAACAACCATAAAACCCACATATGAACCATTACATTTACACATGAAATACCAAAGGGAAGGAACTCTTATTAATGAATGCATAAGCCAACCAGGTTTGGGACTTCCATGTACCACCCGAACATAGATTGGATGAACCAAATCTTTCTTTCAGTCAATCACCCTCGTGCCATATTCCAAGCATGAATGTGGGACTCATAACTAGAAATAAACCAGGGATTTCCGAGGCTAAACCACCTCACCCTCATCAATAGAACTAGGATTTGCTGAAATATCCACCAGATCACTAGGCACTAAACAAGCATGGATGCCACCGGATTTCTCCACCTACACCGTGAGGAATTTTCCTATCTCTTAGTCTCTAGGCTTTACCATACATCTTTCCATACAACGGTCGAGGATACCTAGGCCTAATCGAGACTCCACCCTCCAGGATTTACTGTATATCTTGCCATTCACTGGTCAAGGATTCCTAGGACTAACCGAAGGCACCCACTTCTAGGATTTACCATATATCCCGCCATTCACCAGTCGAGGATTCTTAGGCCCACCAAGGTAACAAAAAATCTAGCTTTATCGCAACCCACAATCCAGTTCAGGGGTTACTAGGCTAAGGATTTACCACAATCCACAATCTGATTCAAGGATCACGCAACCACATGTTCTTTCTTTTAGAGACCACCTCACTCAATTTTGAATCCATCCGACAATCCAGCTCAACCAAAACATGAGAACCCCATCACACCATGGCTATCCGGAAATGGAAAAGAAAGGTTGAAGAACACCATCACACCTGGAAAAACCCATGCCAATGATAATAAGAGAACCAAATACACACATGAATGTACCATGAATGCCAAGTCTAGCAAGGAAATCACACATACAAATTGATACCTACAAATAATCCCACTATAGTTGCTTGATCCTACTCTTCTTTTCTTGATCTTTGCATTCCTTGGCCTTCTTTTCTCTTCCTTTTCCTTTCTTGATCTAATACTATAGTGCTCCGAGAATGCTCTAAGTGCCTAAGAGTGAGAAAGAGGGAGAATAGAGAGAGCTCCAAAACTAAATTGAAAGAAATGCTATATTGACAAAAATCTACCAATTGATCCTCATAAGCCTTTTTATTATTAAGGCCATAGAAAATTTTAGGGGCGAATGTTCGCCCGTTGGCGAAATTAAGGGGTTTTAAATTTTTAGTGGGCGAATATTTTGTATCATAGTACATTTTTACAAATCACCTCAAATAGCCCACCTTATTTTAAGGGAGAGGGTAAAAAAGGTACATTTAGCC
>APFE030086238.1:50688-62673 GCA_000404065.3 Pinus taeda
GAGGATATAAATATATCCTCCTTAAACTTGGAATCAGTGTCCCTTGACTCAACCCATGTGCATATTTTTTTTTTCAAAATATTTACAATATTTACAAAGGTGAAAAGTGACTACGGCTATCACACGTTCATTGATCTAATCACTTACACACATATTGTACCCACTTTCATGAGACTTTCAGGGTAAACATGAGCTAAGGGATTCTATGACATGACTCAACCTCATAAGTACAGTTAAGGAAGTGGAATCGACAAACTAAAACTTTATTGACCTTCCTCAGGAGCTACAGGACCCCTAGGAGCTGAACAACCACTCCAGGTGCCCAAACCCTGAGCTAACTTTCCTTTAAAGTGATATGACTCCTAGTAAATTGCATGATAAGGTAAGATAATGATTGTAACCCACCAGTTGCATGGATAACCCTGCCTCCCAATGAATGTAGTCTAGAATTCCCAGTTCTATGCATGCAACCCCAAAATCTAAGCCACTTTTTCGAGGCTAGGATCTAGACCTCTACCCAGAACAATGATGAATGACATAAGGAAAAACCCATTGATGCAAAACATATTCAAGGAATTGACCTAACCAAGATTAACCATCACAAACATTTCGTCAAACACACTGTGAACATGTAATCTACATGTCATAAATGCATATATGAACATAGAGATCTGATGCTTATCAGAAGATCATCAAGAAGGTCTAATGCCCTCTCACAATATATGAAATAACATATATTGGGTCATGCATTCAATAACCATTCATTGACCAATGAAAACATGTTAAGATCTATAACTAAAATATGTGATGAAACCATGCTTATAACCAACATTTAACCAAAATAAAAACAATGATAGAACAACCATCAAAGCCACATAATAACAAGTATAAATACTCATGAAATACAACAGGAAAAGAGCTCTTATTAACATATGAAAAATCCAACCAAGTCAGGAACTTCCACGTACCACCCGACCATATATTGGGTAGAACCAAATCTTTCTTTTAGCCAATCACCCCTGAGCCATATTCCAAGCATTAATGTGGGTTTCACAAAAAAATAACCAGGAATTCCTAAGGATTTACCATAATCCATCCAAAACTAGTCAAGGGAATCCTAGGCCGGAAACAAGCACCCATATAACCAAGCTTTACCGCAATCCCTCCAGTAATGGTCAAGGGATTCCTAGGCCCAAATAAAATAAATACACTACGAATCTTTACTGCAATCCCACCAAAACCAGTCAAGGGATCACTAGGCCCTACAAAAGCTTTGATGCCTCCAAATTTCTTCACTAATACTGATAGGAGATCAATATTTAGCTCAAAAATCAAAGTTCTCATAATCACTCAGGAGCTACAGGAACCTTAGGAGATGAACAACCACTATAGGTGCCCAAAACCTGAGCTAACTTTCCTTTTTAGTGATGTGACTCCTAGTAACTTGCATGATAAGGTAAAATAATGATTGTAACCCTCCAGTTGCATGGATAACTCTGCCTCCCAATGAATGTAGTTTAGAATTCCCAGTTCTATGCATGCGACCCCGAAATCGAAGCCACTTTTTCGAGGCTAGGATCTAGACCTCTACCCAGAACAATGATGAATGACACAAGGAAAAACCCATTGATGCAAACTTAGTCAAGGAATTGACCTAAACAAAATTAACCATCACAAACATTTCGTCAAACACACTGTGAACATGTAATCTACAGGTCATAAATGCATATATGAACATAGAGATTTTATGCTTATCAGAGGTTCATCAAGAAGGTCTAATGCCCTCTCACAATATATGAAATAACATATATTGGGTCATGCATTCAATAACCATTCATTTACCAATCAAAACATGTTAAGATCCATAACTAAAATTTGTCATGAAACCGTGCTTATAACCAACATTTAACCAAAATAACAACAATGATAGAACAACTGTTAATAACACGTATAAATACTCATGAAATACAAGAGGAAAAGAGCTCTTATTAACATATGAAAAATCCAACCAAGTCAGGGACTTCCATGTACCACCCGACCATCGATTGGGTAGAACCAAATCTTTCTTTTAGCCAATCACCCCTGAGCCATATTCCAAGCATTAATGTGGGTTTCACAAAACAGTAACCAGGGATTCCTAAGGATTTACCATAATCCATCCAAAACTAGTCAAGGGAATCCTAGGCCGGAAACAAGCACCCATATAACCAGGCTTTACCGCAATCCCTCCAGTAATGGTCAAGGGATTCTTAGGCCCAAATAAAAAAACATACACTACGAGGATTTACTGCAATCCCGCCAAAACCATCACTAGGCCCTACAAAATATTTGATGCCTCCAAATTTCTTCATTAATACTGATTAGGTGATCAATATTTAGCTCAAAAATCAAAGTTCTTAGAATCACTCAAAACCTGAATGACCGTGTCCATCTCGGTGATATGATCCCAACGAAACTCGTTTCACTCAAAATGAAGCTTGTATGAGAAAGATATCGCATTTTGTCTGCGTTGCCAAACAGAGGAATTTTGAAAAAACAAAGTACAGTCACTGTACAATCAACAATCATATTGCTGACTTGGCAAGCGACTTTGTAGGTCAAGGTTGGTCAACAACCAATGGGTTCATGCCAAGTGGTGCATTCTGGTTGGTCTATAGTTTGGTGAAATGGCGTTTTCTTATTGGTTGAAGGAGGACCAATGAGAAGGAGACACGTGGAAATCCTGGAGGAGACCACGTGTCCCTCCCCAAATTCCTGGTAGAATCAATGCAATGGAAATATTTTATGGTAGGTTGGTGGAGTCAAACCTGCGACCTTGCTCGCACAAATCCAACGTCTTATCGTTATGCCACACCATTGTCACTTAACATACAATGGTTGCAATACATATTTGTTATGTTTAACTGTAGCGGTTGGTGGAGGAGAGGGCCAACCCCCTCTGCATATGACCACTACCATGAAACTAGCAACCAGCAGTTAGCACTAGCCACGTGATTAACGCTAACTGAAGATTAACCCTTAATCAATCCATGCTTATCTTTAATTAATGACACATTTAACTTGGCATATCTTTTGGTAGGTCGGATAAATTCAAGATTTCTCCAAATCTGTGGGATTAACTAGAGTTTCTCCAGTTTTGGTGGAGTTTTCCTAGGGGAAACTGAAGAGGCCATAACTTTTATAATTTTCTACCAATTTGGGCTAAAAAAAATGATTCATAGATGATTTTGATATTCTAAGCACATTGAAGCAGGTTTTAGGAGCAGTAGAGCATTGTAAACAACACTTTTTTTCCCTATTGAGCTAATACAGAGGCACAAGCCATGGAATCTAGACCAAGGAGATGTAGCCCAGGAGGGGTGAACTCCTTTATCAAAACACTATGTTAAGTTTTCATTTTGATGGTTTGTTGTATATTTGTTTATTGTTGTTCAACACTTTATTTACATGCTATTTTCTCACGAATTTAACATAAAACTTGACAAATTGACATGTTACATTCAAAAACACCATAAACGAAACCTAGGCACATAAAGTAAATGATGAGTAATTGTTTTTAATTATGAAGTTGAAATTATCATAGCAAAACTAACATTCAACAACAGATCAAGTTGGTATCAGAGCAAGGTTATTTTGTTGATTGCTTAAGTTTTGTGCAAGTAGGGTTTTAATGGTTGCAAATTTGTGATGCTTACAAGGTTAAAGTTGAAGAGAGGAGAAGGGAAACTATTGGTTGCAAATACTGAGGTAAGGCCCAAAAGAAGGAGAGGCACAAGGCCACAATCTCCACCAAAAGTTTCAATCCAAGTTGGACTTGAAGCACCTCAAGTTTTACCTTCAGTTGAGATTGATGAGGTACAAGTAGTACCAGAAGCTGAGATTGAATCCAAATCCATCATGTCTGGAGAAAGAGAGACTGAAGGTATTTCAGAAGGGGAAGAACACAAGAAATGTTTCTATGATTTAACTGACATGGTTAGAGTCCTCTATGAAGAGAGGCATACTAGAACGGCTGGAGAGAGTTCTAAGTCCCCACATGAAGAGGGAAGCTCAAAAGATAAAAAATATGAAAAAGAGGATTCAAAGGGTAACGGAGGAAAACCTCCTCCATCTCCACCATATTCATCATCTTCCTCCACATGGAAAACAACATCATCTTCCACTTCCACCACAAAAACTATTCATACTCATTCAAAAACCCCAAAAGAAAAAAATCCCTTACTCAAATTCGACATTTAGTTTGAACTTCCCATGTACAATGGTGAGGTAAATTTTAAGAAGTTAGACATTTGGATTAAAAAATTAGAGGTTTATTGCAAAATTCAGAACCTTCAAGAACATGACATAAATATCCATTTGGCTTCATTGAGGCTAGAAGGAGCAGCACTAGTTTGGTGGGAAGAAGAGACTAAAGAGGAAATGTGAATCCATGATAAGATATCCATTTCTTGCGTTGAATTTGTTTCTTCAATTAAAAGACAGTTTTATCCTTTACCCTACATGAAAACAACCATTATAAGTTGGAAAAACTTTAGACAACTCAAGGGCCAAACAGTTCAAGACTACACCCAGGAGTTTAGGAATAGGGCTTTGTTGTTAAGAGTAAACTTGAATTCCCAAGATACTCTCTTGAAATACATTGGGGGTTTACATTCCTACTTAAAACACACTATCCTTATGTTAAATCCAAGAAATTTAGATGAGGTATGTGTGTAAGCCATGCACCTTGAAGCAGGAGGAAAGGACATTCAGGAAGAGGGTAGTAAGAAGAAGCCATTCAAGGGTAAGGAGAAAGAGAAGGGTGGAAAATGGAAAGGAAATAAAAATGAAAGTGTAAAGAAAGAAGGGGAGAAAACTATATGCAAACATTGTTCCAAAGCAGGGCATGATGAAAGCCACTGTTAGAAATTACATCTTGAACTAAGGCCTAAGAAACCAAACAATAAGGGGAAACAAAAGATGAATGCTACCACACAACATGATCTTGGTTCTGATTTTGGTGATGAGACCAATATTTCAGCCATGGTCACAAAGGGAAAAGAAGCTATAGCAAGCTCTAGTTCCTCACATAGTCACAACAACACTCCAAATGAAGAATCAAGGATAGAGTTGTTCCATGTAAGGGTAATCTCAAATCATAAAAATATTGATACATTATTTGATAGTGGGTCACAATCAAACTTAATTTCAGAAGACTTGGTCAAAAATATTAACCTTGAAACTGTACCTCATCATAAACCATATCCCTTGGGTTGGATAGTCAATAATGCAAATTTACATGTTACAAGAAAATGCTTATTCAAGTTTACCATTATTGAAAAATTCATTGATGAAGTTGAGTTAGATGTAGTTCCACTTGACATCTCATGAATCATGTTGGGAAGCCCTTATTTCTATGATAGGAAAGCGATATTTTA
This sequence comes from Pinus taeda, assembly GCA_000404065.3. Taxonomy (NCBI): domain Eukaryota; kingdom Viridiplantae; phylum Streptophyta; class Pinopsida; order Pinales; family Pinaceae; genus Pinus; species Pinus taeda. The sequence goes on from APFE030086238.1 coordinate 56,106, forward strand.
TCGCCATGAGAACAAATATCAATTGCTCAAGGATGGAGTGGAGTATATTGTGAGAGCCCATCACAAAAAATTAAATATTTCTTTGGTTAATGCGGGGCATATGAAGAGACTAGTAAATGCAAGTAAAATTTTTGTGCTTCTCATGATCAAGAAAAATAATGATATAGATTATGAATCTTTTGAAGGTTGTGATGATAAGTTAAAATCTAATTTGTTTGATGTGGTAAGAAAGCATGGAGAGATGTTTTAGGAACCAAAGGGGTTACCTCACAAGAGGGGAATTCAACATGAGATACAACAACAACAAGATGTTCCACTTCCAAACATTGGCATGCATCACATGTCAATCATGGAGAGCATGGAAATCAAGAAAAAAATTCAAGAATTACTGAACAAAGGTATCCTACGCCCATCTACTTCGCCATGTGGTTCACCAATTGTTTTGGTGCCAAAGAAGGATAGGACTTGGCACATGTGTGTGGATTTCCATGCACTGAATAAGATAACGGTAAAGAATCGTTATCCACTCCCAAGAATTGATGATTTGCTTGATCAATTGAGGCATGCAAAGTACTTCACTAAGTTAGACTTACGAAGTGGTTATCATCAATTTAGAATAGCTGAAGAGGACATTTGGAAAACCACATTTAAAACTAAACAAGGATTGTTTGAGTGGCTTGTTATGCCTTTCGGTCTTGCAAATGCTCCAACTACTTTCATGAGAGTTATGAATGATGTATTTAAACCATTTCTAGATGATTTTGTCATTGTTTACTTAGATGATATTTTCATATTTAGCAAATCCATATTGAACATGTCATGTGTGTGAACAAATTACTTGATGTCTTGAGAAAATAACGGTTATTTTTAAAGATGTCAAAGTGTGAAGTTGGAAAGACTTCTTTAGTGTATTTGGGACACATTTTTGGAGGAGGTGAGATGAAGATAGACCCCTCTAATGTTGAGGTCATTGTGAATTGGCCCAAGCCCAATATAGTTACAGAGGTAAGAAGCTTTTTGGGGGCAACACAATATTGGAGGAAATTTATTGCTAATTTTTCTTCCATTGCAACACCACTACATGCATTGAATAGTGTCAAGAAAGTCTTCCATTGGGGAGATGTATAGCAAAAAGCATTTGATGCTTTAAAACAAAAGATCATTTCAACACCAGCATTGGCTCTTCCAGATCTTAGACAACCATTTGAGATTCAAACGGATGTTAGTGATTATGCGATGGGAGTAGTTCTTATGCAGTATGGTAAGCCCATTTCATTTCATTATGAAATTTTTAATGGTGCTGTGACTAACTATCCCACTTATGACAAAGAATTTTACCCCTTGGTACAAAGTGTTAAGAAATGGAAACACTACTTGATGCGGAAGGAGACCATTATCCATATCGACCATCAAACATTGCAGTACTTATAGTCATATTCAAATTTGCAACAATCACGACACTTCAGATGGATGGGTTTTCTACAACAGTTTCATTTGGTTATCAAGTACAAAAAGGGAATCTACAATAAGGTAGCTGATATTCTTTCTAGGCCTATTGTAAATTCATCTATTATACTCAAGCACAATTCTATTTTGCATGAAAGTTTCATTGAGCAATATGCATATGATAATGACTTTCAAGATGTGTATGTAAGCTTGAGGCAAGGAAACCAAATTGAAGAGTTAGATTACCATGTACATAACAATTTGTTGTATCACTTGGGCAAGTTATGTATTCCACAGGGATAAAGAAACAATATCATAAGGGAGGCACGCACTTCATTGATTGTTGGACATTTTGGTGTAGGCAAGACAAAATCGAATAATCAAAGGTATTTTTATTGGCCACACATGTTTGATTATGCATCTCATTTAATTAGAGGATGTTATTTGTGTGCAATAAGTAAGCCTAGCAATAGGAAACTAGGATTGTACATTCCACTTCTGGTACCTTCACGTCCATGGGAGATTATCTCAATGGATTTTGTAGGAGGTCTTCCATTGTTAAGGAAAGGTGTTGGCTTCGTGGGCCCTAAGCCAGGTTTAGCGTTAGTCATCCAAACAAATCCCTACACTATTGGCCCTTTCAGAATCAGCCCGCAGAGCACAGACTGAAGTCTCACCTGAAGAAGTATGAGGGGATGCTGGAACCAAGTTTCCGCACCCTGAGATGGCTGTGATGTCAGTTTCTACCTACTGCTCCTGCCTTCACAAAGGTGGCTAAGATATAGGGCTTATTGTTCTACCTTATATCCCATCCTTTTCTACCTTCACGAAGGTGTACGAGTGACCTTCGCGCAACCTAACCAACAGTCCAGGTACTTTCACACTACTATGACAATGTATTGTATATGTTCCCAAGTTATCCCAAATGTTTACTTATCTTACCAATCAATTACAGTTAGCGTTGCATAAACTGATATTGTTTCTTGCGTTCAATTAATAGATATAATCACATACATTTGCGCATCAAATAAACACTATAAAATAAACCCAGATTGCAATACAATCAGATGCATTAACAAAGACTAAATACAAAGTAATTGCAAAATACTTCTCTTTATTGATATCTTCCAGTTTAATACATATTCCTTGCACACACAACTGCAGGGGTTTGAGCACTTAGCTGCAGACTTCCACCCTAGGCCTCTACGTACTCAGCTGCAGAGCCTCTACCTACGCTAAGACCCAATAACACTTAGAAATCACTACCAAAAACTTGAAAAGCTCAATTCATTCTAACTACCTAGAGCTTACTTACTTAGCTCCCTTTTATACAATCCCATGGTCTGTGAACCATGGGTAGATCTTTATAGCTGACTTGATGATTTACAAAATAAGGGTGGACAACCCTTTATGACTTGTGACACCTTCACACTCTGTGACCACAAAATGCAGAGAATTTACAACTTTATTACAAAATTGTCGCAAAACATGGGCTTTTAGCCCCAAAACTACTCTTGGGGGAACCCGTTCCCAATAGGCCCCCAACACAAACATGGTAACTCACCCTTGAGTCACTCTGTAGGCACAAATATCTTGGCACAAAGACATCCCAACTCGACCTGTATGATGGAAACCTTAGTGGTGCATTGCACAGTCGCCTGCTTCACCTTTTCAACCAATTGGCCTGTCTCTGGTCCTGAAGTGTCAACCTAAAGCTTCTGCTGAGTCGCCTGCAGATTAGCAAGCTTGCCTTCAATGGAGGCCATGACCAAATAAGCTTTGTCCAACCAAGGCTTCAAGCATGCCTTCAACACTTCCTCTTTTTGCTACGCTGCATCTACCTGTTCCTTCAATGTTTTGGCCTCCTGCAGCTTTGCAAGTCTCTGTGTGATGGAAATGGTGCGCATTGTTACTTTTACCTCGTCATAGCACTACTGTAGTTCTCTTGCCTCTATCTCCAACCACTGTACATTAGGAGCTTCTTGTAGATTGGTCAGGACCTCGCATGATTGTTCAAACAGTCTTGTGTAGTCTGCTACTACACTGTGTACTTCCGCTATCACCTCTGTGACAGTGGATGTGTGCTGCTCCTTTACTTCCAACAAAGTTGAGGGTTGGGCCTTCAACTACAACTATGCAATCTAGAGGTTCATCTCCAGTTGAACCTTAGCCAACTTGGTGCGAGTGTCGCACATTCCTGTAGCAAGTTTGTGGACCTGTTCATCTAACTCCGCATCCTCAGGAATGGCCAATTTAGGGACCATTCAACAAGCTTCATTCAAGGCCTTAATCATGCGCTAATTTGTGTTAGTAAGTTCCACTATGGAAGTGAGGGCGGTGTCCTGATGTAGGTTCATATGCACAATATTGATCTTTTTCTCACTGATCACCTGCAAAGCACGCTGTTCACAGGCCCTCAGTTCCACGATCACCCCATCTTGCAGTAGGTGGAGTGCCTCGCCATGAAGCGCTACCAAGTTTTACCCCACTCCCTTGAGGGCATTCATAGCGGGCCTATCAGCTTCGTTTTCTATGGTCAATGCTCCCTTCGGAATCGCTTAGGAGTCCTTTGCATGTAGCATCGCAGCGACTTCTGAAGTACCAATGGTGAGGCTAGTGGATACCATGCCAGTTTGTGATGCGCGGATCTGCAGCTGATGCAGATCTGTCTAGATGGCCCCCAATAGTTACTACTGTTGTTGCTCAAACTGATGTAGTACCTCCACGGTGACATCCCGCACCATATCTCCAATGTCATTCAAATATCCCTCTATTAGGGTGATTAGGTCCAACGACGTCTTACTGGCCTTGGATTTCTTCTGGGGCCCCACTTTCTCTTGCTCTCTTGCACGTTTGATGTGGTACGGACTTGCTCAAGCCCACCGCTGAGTCTGAAGTAATGCACCATTCTGCCGACCAGCGATCAAGAACTACATCGATCACATCATCAGTTGCCAAGTAAGGCAAGTCATGCCACTTTTGCTAAGGGTCCCTCCGTGCTATGATCAATATGCGTTGAAACACAGTAGGCAACAATCATAGCTTGCGATTGATAGCCATACATATATTCATTTCCATCAAGATCTAGAAGATCTTGCTCTCCTTGATGTGCTGAGCATCCTTGGTCGCCCACAACAAAGTGTACTTCACTGCTTCTGGTAGGTTTGGCGCGATTGAGGGGAATTGACTGTCTTTAGGAAGCTCCCAAGATACCAGCACAATAGACAGCAAGAGCCACACATAGTGGAAGGTCTTGTTGAGCTCCTAGCCTCACGACAATTCACAAGGAACTCATCACAAAGATAACACACTCCCCTTTGGCACATTGGACCGCTAGAGCGACGACAGGTGCTGACACTTCATCTACACGACACTTCCACATAACTTTTCCTGCCAAAATCTGCGTGGCCACCTTGACCACAGGATCCCAGATATTAGAGATGGCATAGCCTCGCGGATTCTTCACGAGCTTGAATTTCTCCTTCATGGCCTCTGCGAGTGCCTACCCGCCACCTTTTCCACCAAACATCATGGCCAGATTTTCCCCAGTATAGGGAAGCCATGTGATCCTATGAATCAACTTGTCAATGATGGGTACTAGCTCCTTTAGCCACAGACACCCAACGTGCACCAAACATAGCAGCTGCTTGATGACCGATACTGTAATGGGTGTGCGATTGTAGTGCAGCACCCATAGCAGGTTGAGCAGACCTGCCTTGTCTACAACCCTGAGCCACTTCCGCGGTTCCAAAGTAGTCATCTCAGTGGCTGTATGAACAATGTGGTGCATTAGCTATTCTGTCACCAAGTGAGGGAACTTCTTAGTGTCAGCTAAGACCCAATATTCTAATTTCAACAGCGGAACCCGCCCCAAGTGCAGTCCTTCAAAGGCAATCTCATCTGGTAGCAAAGGTATGTGCAAGGTGACCTTGCTTTCATGAATATCCTTTGACGTGTTGGTCTTGCCCTTGCGTGGAGGGACATATTCAGGCAACTTAGTGATAGGGTCAGAACCCTCGACTTCAATGTCCTCCACTTCCACCCCCAAATCCTCATCATTTATCAGGATGTCCTCAATCTCTTCCTCCTCTGGCTCCAAGTTAATAGTTTTTCCCTTTTCCTATGTGTTGGGCTTGTCAATTTGTAGTTTTCTTCTAGGCAATGCGTGCACCGGTAACGCAACTTGCTTTCCCTTCTTATCCTTCACACTCTCCTTGGTCGGGGTAGGCTTAAGCCTAGGTGTCCATGGCAACTTGGGGACGTCAACTAGTACCTTTGTAACCTCTGGAGTAGCTCCCTCGACCTCCATAACAACCTCTGGCACAGTCCCCTCGGCTATCACTGCTTCAGTGTCCATAACTTCTAATCCAGGGATAAAGTCACACATGGAATTGAAGTTGAATTCTGGAAATTGATCAAACACTGGGTAGTCAAGCAATTCTTCGAAGAATGCATAGATCATGCATGTTTGAGAACTCACCAACTCAATGCTCAAAATTCCAAGTGTTGTTCGTTGGGCCTCCACATGTAATTTATAGGCCATTTTGAATTCAAATTCGATCGTTCCCCCCAAATTTGGTTCATTAATGCAGGATTGGCGACATATTTTCAAGGATCTTACCCATAAATTTCATCTTAAATGTTGGTCGCCTGCTCCATTTGGCCACATTCTCATCGTCAAATCATGAACAGTGACTTTAACGGTCACTTTCTGGCTGACTTGTGTGATTTCTCCTTTGGTAGTTGATCCACGTGGATGTTGGTGGCCACCCACCTATCCCATTTGGACCCCCACAATTGTCTCTTTCAATCTTTTCAGTTTCCTAAATTGTAGCACAGTTTACTATTTTTAGCAGTTTTTTGGGTCCTGAACTTCTGGAGCCGTTTTGAGGCCCTAAACGACGTTTTTTGGGAAATCTGGGGGCAACATGGTCCCATGGACCAATGTTGCCCTTCCCAAAGTGGTAGTTCTCGGATAGATCTTTCTAACGAGCTATCATACGCGTCAAACGGAGATCGTATGCCAAAGTTACGACCCCGGGAATTGATGTACCAATTTACCCAAAACGGGGCCCACAATTTGGCGTTTCATCTTCTAGGGTTAGGTTTTGGAATGTGAAGG
>APFE030086244.1:0-25970 GCA_000404065.3 Pinus taeda
TAATTTAAAATAAAATAGCAATTTAAATAGTTTTATATATTTTCTTAACCTTAGAAAGAATTTATTGAACCAAGAGGCTCATTCTCATTCTACAACCTAGTGTGAAGAGGATGTGTAAATATGTCCGTGGTCAATTTGGAGTTCACACGTATCTCTTTTAAAATAAAAATAAAATATTCTCTAAATAGAAAGACAATATAAGCTACAACCAACCTAGATCAACTCACACTAAAATAGTTTTTTGGTTATTGATATGTTTTTAAATATATGTTAATATTGATCCATACTAAATTATTTTATTGAGAATTCGCATTGTATATTTATTATATACAACATTAAGAATATTTCCTTAACCGTTTTTTCTATATATTAAGTTTTACCATTAACAATTTTTGGGTTCTAGGTTGGTATATGTATATGCCTCTCATATTGGAAACTTCATATATATCTATACAGAAGAAAAAAATTTGTTAAAAAAGAAAATATATTAATGTTCTATATTAATAATAAAATATCCAATATGGGTTATTAAAAAAGTACTTAATATTTAGTTAATATTGAAGTATGCTAAAAAAATATACATATTAATAAAAAAAGAATGTTTTAATGTAATGCACATGTAATGTAAAATATTTTATAAATTATTTTAAGAAATTATGTATATGTCATATAAGGCTATTGAAAAAAATAAGTTTTATGGTTAAAAATTTGATGCGGTTTTAGATTTTTTTAGTATATGTTTTTTTTTGTCAAAATCCAACAAAGATGTATTGGACATACATTTGCTGGACTTATAAGTTCAGTTATGTAATTTCTATAGCATTCAAAAATACAATTTAAACAATGAAAAAATACACTATTTGTTGCACATTAAAATAAATTTTGTATGATAATTTTTTTCACTTTTTCAGCTTATGTCAAATCCATATTTAAAATAAATTATAAATAATGTAAATATATATCAATGCATAACAAATATTAAAATATTAAAATACTTATTTTGTAACTTCAATTGAAATACATACTTAAGTAAATATTTTAATGCATTTTTAATGCTTATTATGAATGGATGGCTACTGGTATCTAGGAACCATTTGATTTATACTATGTAACTTGATTCCAAAACTCTTTATAGAAAATAATACCGATTCATTTGTTGAATTGTATATTACATGCAGGTATTGCTGTGCTTGGCGTTATGCTCATCAGCACAATCTTTCTCACGCTCGTAATGCTTATGATATGGCAAACGAATCTGATTTTGGTTGCACTTTTTCTCGTTGGGATTGGATCAGTGGAGTTGATATACTACTCAGCAGCTCTTTATAAGTTTCCCCAAGGAGGATACCTACCCTTAGTTTTAGCAGCAGTTTTGTTATTTGTTATGTATGTGTGGCATTATGCGCACATAAGGAAATATACTTATGACATGGAGCACAAGGTGTCGGACGAAAGCATTCAGAGTTTATTCACAGACTTGAATGTGAACAGAGTTCCCGGAATTGGGCTTCTATTCTCGGAACTGTCACAGGGAGTTCCACCCATATTCTCTCATTTTATCACAAATCTACCGTCCATCCATTCCATCGTTGTATTTGTTTCTGTAAAGTATTTGCCCGTCAGCAGAGTCCCAGTTGAAGAACGTTTTCGCTTCCGACAAGTAAGCTTAAGGGAATACAAAATGTATCGATGTGTTGCATTGTACGGCTACCGAGACATAAGGATTGGGAATGTGGAATTCGAAAACGACTTATTAGATTCCTTGAAACAATTTATACTCCACCCCACCGAGTTGAAGCCGCAGCAGGAGGTTGATTTCTTAGGAAGAGCGAGAGAATCAGGTGTGGTATATGTGATGGGAGACAGCCAGGTGACTGCGAGGAGGGATTCCTCATTGTTTACGAAATTTGTGGTTAACTATGCATATCTCATTCTGAAGAGGAACTGCAGGCAAGAAACGACTTCTCTCGATATTCCCAATAGAAGTATATTGCAAGTTACCATGAACTACGAGATTTGATTTCAAGCAAATTTACGATTTGAACCCTTTTAATATTTTAGTGAAGCTCAACATGACTGTCTAGTATTGCTTTTTACCAAATTTAGGATTGGGACACGTTTAATATTTTAGTGAAGCTCAGCATGACTGTAATATTAATTTATACCAAATTTAGGATTGGAACCCCTTTAATATTTAAGTGAAGATCAATGTCTAAGAAGTGTGGGGGACTCACGGAACTGATTTCCAATCTCCAATTTCGTTAAGTTATATCTATAATGTTTGTCTTACTGCAACACCAAGTGCATTTTTAAGATAATATTTTTTTTAAGACAATAGATCTTTTGTTTTAAAAAATCACTAAGTTTTAGTTATTTTAAAGTAAAATTTAGTATCACTTTTCATTTTAATATTTATTTTAGTTATTTTAAAGTAAAATTTAGTATCAATTAAATCGTCTTAGATATAAAATTAAAAAATTTAATACAAAACATATTAAGATAAATATTATATTTAAAAAAAAAACTGTTTAAAACCAATTATATATATTCCCTAAAAAACTTAAGATATTCTCAAAATTAGGATATTCTCCTAAAAACTTGTCAACATAGGTTACACTTCTTTTTTCCCTTGTAAAGGAAATTGTTATTTGTTCTCTGATTCCAAATATATTTCATATCAATGCCTCTTATTCGAACTACAATGCACATAATCACTCTCATATACAACATAAATTATTTTCATGTAATTTTTTGTCCTAGTAGTACATGAAAATATATTTGGGGAAGAAGGTTAGTATTTCAATATGAAATGTTTGAAGTTAAATATTTATGTAGAACAAAACTTACTTCAATGAAGATTGACCCACCACATTTTTTTTCTCTCATGGCTTTTATCTCTTTAGGAACATCTTTTCTACTCAAATTTTAACTTTATTAATGCATATTTGTGTGTAGATAAAAAAAAAAAAAAAATGTTCTACACTTGGTAGCTTACCTTGCTCCATGTTTCTTTCTTTCAAAACAATTTCTTTTTTATTGCATATGTATTTCATAGTCAACCATCTTATTCAAACTACATTTCTCTTATTTTTTTATGTTTTAATCAAGTCTATCTTTCCAAGTAGCTTTTTTTGTCATCAAGTGCAAATATATCTTTGGAATAGGATTTTCATTTTTATTTTGAATTCCTATTGATCACATAGATTTGTTCTGTTGAATTTCTTGTTGGTACATGTATTTCCTACATATTTGTTCACCTTATTCATGTCTAACTTGTTGAAATTTGATGACTAAAATGTTTCATGCAATCCCAATGTGGTTTTAATTTCAAGTTATTACTCCCATTCAGTTAAATGCCCTTTCTGATAAACATACATTCAATGTATAAAATTCTGGAAATGATTTTTTTAGATTAAAACATATGGAAATGTCAACACATGCTGAAAATAAATATGAGCATAAACAAGACAACAACACACATCAAAATACACACAAATTTTTGGCCAACTTAGACCCAGGCAAAACCCCTTCAATCTTCTGTAGGAAAAACCTGTTAGAGAGATCTTCAAATTCATTTATCTTTCAAGTTCAAGAAAATTATATTTGTAGACAAAAAAAAAAAAAAAATACAACTTATCTCTTCAACCCAAAACTCCCTGAAAACGTTACCCACTTTGCCTTGATTTTTGTGCCCACTTGAAGCTGAAAATATGTATTGTACATATATGCATATATGGACTATACTGTACGGATTTAAAAAAAAATCAAAAAATTCTCTCGAATAGCGTGTAGCTCATAGCGTTACATGATGTTCACACTGTACCTTATTCTATCTTCTATGCCTTGATTTCCATGCCCATAGTTCCCTAGAAATCACTCCTTCAGCGTGCTGTAGAAAGTTTCTCCTTCATAACTTTTCTATAGCTCTCAACCTCCTTTCTCAAATTTACTCATGAAGAATGAATGCAGTCTCTCTTTTATTTTCTCCCTTTTGTTTCCCTAAATGACTTTTGGAAAGTCATAAAATCTGATGGCTTAGATTCATTTAGATCAAGGGATGAGAATAAATGTGCATTTAATTCTCACTTTCTATTTTTTAACTCACCCATTAAATAAAGTACCCTCATTGTACTTTATGTCTAAGTCACTTTTCACTTTATAATTTGGCATTGAATTTACCATTTATAAAACTACTTTCACTTTATAAAGCCACACTTAGGAAAATACTTATTTTGGACACTTTTCCCTGGGTAGAGACTAACCCATGGGAAACCACTTGTCCAAGGTACATTAAAAATCAAATCACCTTCTTACCAAGGAAATTATTTCTCACCACACCCATCTTCTCCCTAAAATGGACATGCTTTCCTCTTGGGAAGGACTTCGTGAGAACAAAGGCCACCTGCTCATCTGTTGATATATACTCCAACTTCACTGCCCCCTTTTGAACATAGTCCCTAATAAAATGATATATTTTGTGAATGTGTTTGGACCTATAATAAGACACTATATTCTCCGTGAGATTAATCGAACTCTGATTAGCACAGTGAATAACCGTCGGTAGCGACTCCCAATAAAATAGGCCATACAACTTGCAAATCCAAATGAACTCACAAATACACCCATATACTCAGCCTCAGAAAACCCCAAAGCAACCGAATTTTTCTTTCAATTGAACCATGACACAATTACTAAACCCAATCCGAGCAAACACCCTGAAGTGTTTTTCTATACTCAACCCCACCAAGTTGGAGTCGCAACAGGAGATTGATTTCTTAGAAAGAGCGAGAGAATCAGACATGGTATATTTGATGGGAGATATCCAGGTGACTGTGAGGAGGGGTTCGTCATTGTTTATGAAATTTGTGGTTAACTGTGCTTATCTCATTGTGAAGAGGAACTGCATGCAAGGAACTACTTCTCTTGATATTCCCAATAGAAGTATATTGCAAGTTACCATGAACTACGAGATTTTATTTGTAGGATATTTAGGATTTGAACTCCTTTAATATTTTAGCGAAGCTCAATATGATTGTCTAGTATTATTTTTACCAAATTTAGGATTGGGACCCGTTTAATATTTTAGTTAACCTCAGCATGACTGTAATATTAATTTATACCAAATGTAGGATTGGAACCCCTTTAATATTTGAGTGAAGATCAGCATGAATGTGTAAAAGTGTGGGGGACTCATGGAACTGATTTCCAATCTCCAATTTCGTTAAGTTATATCTGTAATGTTTGTATTACTACAACACCAAGTGCATTTTTAAGATAATTTTTTTATTTTAAAAAATCACTTTTTTATTTTAGTTATTTTACAATATGAATTAAATTGTTTTAAATATAAAATTTAAGACAAAAACAGTTTGAGAGAAAACAATATTTTAAGATAAAACTTTATATTTAAGGTAAAAACCGTTTAAAACAAAATTATTATATTCTCCTAAAAAGATAAAGTATTCTCAAAATTAGCATATTCTCCTAAAAACATGTCAACATATGGTACACTTATTTTTTCCCTTGTTAAAGGAAATTGTTATTTGTTCTCTAATTCCATATCTATTTCATATCAATGCCTCTTATTCAAACTACAATGCACATAATCACTCTCATATACAAAATAAATTATTTTCATGTAATTTCATGCCAATATATTTGGGGAAGAAGGTTAGTATTTCAACATGAAATGTTTGAAGTTAAATATTTATGTAGAAAAAAACTTACTTCAATGAGGATTGACCCACCACATTTTTTTTCTCTCATGACTTTTATCTCTTTACGAACATCTTTTCTACTCAAATTTTAACTTTATTAATGCATATTTGTGCCTGGATAAAAAAAATATTCTGTTGTACACTTGGTAGCTTACCTTGCTGTGTGTTTCTTTCTTTCAAAGCAATTTGATTTTGATTTTCTGATTGCATATGTATTTCATAGCCAACTCTCTTATTCAAACTACAGTGCACTTAATTTTTTGTTTGTTTTAATAAGGTCTATCTTTCCATGTAGCTTTTTTTTGTCATCAAATGCAAATATATCTTTGGAATAGGATTTTCATTTTTATTTTGAATTCCTATTTATCACATAGATTCGTTGTGTTGAACTTCTTGTTAGTGTATGTATTTCCTACACATTTGTTCACCTTATTCATTTCTAACTTGTTGAAATTTGATGACTAAAATGCCTCCTGCAATCCCAACGTGATTTTAATTTCACCTTATCACTCTCATTCAGTTAAATGCCCTTTCTGATAAACATACAATCAACGTATAGAATTTTGGAAATGATTTTTTCATATTAAGACATATGGAACTGTAAACACATGCTGAAAATAAATATGGACATAAAAAAAACAACAACACACATAAAAATACACACAAATTTTTACTCAACTTAGACCTACGAAAAACCCCTTCAATCTTCTTCAGGAAAAACCTGTTAGAGTGCTCTTCAAATTTATTTATCTTTCAAGTTCAAGAAAAGTATATTTGCAAACAAAACAAAATAGAAAAATACAACTTATCTCTTCAACCCAAAACTCCTTGAAAACCTTACCCACTTTGCCTTGATTTCCGTGACCACTTGAAGTTGAAAATATGTATTGTACATATATGAATGTATGGATTTTACTGTACAGATTCCATACAAACTGTATGGATTTAAAAAAAAAAATTCTCAGAAAATTCTCTCGAATAGCGTGCAACTCACAGCGTTAAACGATGTTCACACTGTACCTTATTCTATCTTCTATGACTTGATTTCCATGCCCATAGCTACCCAGAAATCACTCCTTCAGCTTGCTTCAAAAAATTTCTCCTTCATAACTTTTCTATAGCTCTCAACCTCCTTTCTCAAATTTACACATGAAGAATAAATCCAGTCTCTCTTTTATTTTCCCCCTTTTGTTTCCCTAAATGACTTTTGGGAAATCATAAGATCTAATGGCTCAGATTCATTTAGACCAAGGAAGGAGAATAAATGTACATTTAATTCTCACTTTCTATTTTTTAACATACCCATTAAATAAAGTACCCTCATTGTACTTTACGTCTAAAGTCACTTTTCAGTTTATAATTTAACATTGACTTTACCACTTGTAAAGTTGCTTTCATTTTATAAAGCCACACTTAGGTCCCTAGGTAGAGACTAACCCATGGGAAACCACTTGTCCAAGGTACATTAAAAATCAACTCACCTTCTTACCAAGGAGATTATTTCTCACCACACCCATCTTGTCCTAAAATGGACATGCTTGCCCTTGATATATACTCCAACTTCATTACCCCCTTTTGAACATAGTACCTAATGAAATGATATATTATGTCAATGTGTTTAGACCTGTAATAAGACATTGGATTCTCTGTGATTTTAATTCAACTCTGATTATCATAGTGAATAACAGTTGGTCTTGAATCCTAATAAAATAGTCCGTACAACAAATTGTGAATCTAAATGAACTCATAAATAGCCTCTCTAGCACCCATATACTCAGCCTCAGAAGACCTCAAAGCAATTGACTTTTTCTTTCGACTAAACCATGACACAAATACCAAACCCAATCTGAGCAAACACCCTAAAGTGTTTTTCTATTAGAAGCACATCCTGCCTAATCTACATATATGTAACCTACCAACCTCACTCCATCTCCCTGCTTAATGTCTAGACCATAATCAACAATCCCCTGCATGTAGTGAAGAATGTGCTTTGTAGCTACCCAATGCACCTTCTTGGGATCAACCATGAACTGACTAAGTGTGTTCACTGCAAAGCATATATCTAGCCTAGTGTTGACTAGATATATCAAGGACGCAATAATTTTCCTAAACAATGTGAGCTCCATGAAACTAGAATTTGAAGCATGAAGTTTCTTCTAGTTGGTGATCATAAGTGTAGACATGGGTCTACAGTCTGCCATGTGAAATATGCTCAACACATCAACAACATACTGCCCCTACCCCAAAAGGATATGCACCTACTCTTACCACACCTCGAGCCCCAAAAAATAATGCATCGGCCCAATGTACTTCATTTCAAACTCCATCACAAGATCCTCCTTGCAATCACTAATTAGTCTCTCTGCCCCAGCAATGAATAAGTGATTAAAATACAACACAAGAATGAGAGGATCATCACCTACAACAATGTAGTATATGTTCGAATCTACATCACTCTTCGTGAAACCCATATGTTGCAATTAAATAGCAATCCTTAAATACCAAGCTACCAGAGCTTGCTTAAGTCTGTAGATTACTCGCCTCAACCGACATACATGTTTCTCCCACCCAAGTACATAAAAGCCTTATGACTGCTCAACATACACCTCCTCCTCTATAACTCCGTTCAGAAATGTGGTCTTCACATTCATTTGATGTATATGCCAACCCATTTCTGTAGCAGTAGAAATAAGGGACCGGATAGAAGTGTACCGAGCTATGGGAGTGAAGGTCTCATCATAGTCAACTCCCTCTATCTATGAGAACCCTCTAGCGACAAACCTCACCTTGAACTTCTTAATGGTGTCATCCACAACATGCTTGATCTTATAGAGCCACCTAGAAGTCACAACTGACCTGCCATCAGACCTCGGAAGCACTTCCCATACATTGTTCTTAATGATAGAGGCATACTCATCCACCATATTCTCTCTCAATACCTCCTGGCTAGAATCCTCCTCATAGCTAGTAGGCTCAGACTCAACAATGTTGTTAGCCTTAGCTAGATAACTCCAAAATCATTGAGGTGGCACACTCTCCCTGTTCGCCCTCTTTAGATGACCAATGGGCTCCACTTCCTTCAAGGTGTCTCGAAGCCACATGGGCCTCCTCTTCCCTAAAGAAGCTTCCCCATAGGGAGCCTAATCCTCTGCCACCTAGTCTGGTGAATTTGAATGTCTGCCAACTGATCCTGGCATGCATGTACCAACACTTGTCCTCGAAGAACCTATACTAGCACTTGTGCCTGTGTCGGTTTAAGTGCCATGTGAACTCTGTAGCAATGGAATCCCTAAATATATTCTCGGTGAGCTCGCCACTGGTACCTCAGATGTCAATGACACTGAAGTACCTCCTGTACTAGTTGATCCAGAACCCTAAAATCCTACTCCCTGTATCTGACCTCCTTGTTGAGGAGAAGTATGTGAATTTCTCTCATCATACTCCCATGATCTTCTGTAGGCCATCTCCTCCTCTAACTTCACATCCCTCCTAATCATCACTCTCCATTTAAAAGGAATGAAGATCTAATAGGCCTTCAAAGTCTCTCTATAAACCATAAAGATACCCTTCTCTCGTATGGGTTCCAACTTCATTCTCTGCTTCTTGGGGATATAAGAATATGTGAGACATCCAAAGATACGAAGATGTCCCACACGAGTCTTCTCTCTAGTGAAAGCCTCCTGCAGAGTCATATTCCCCAATACTCTATGAGGACTTATGTTCTAAAGATAAATAATAGTATTGCAAGCCTCAACCCCCGAAAACAAAGGCAACCCCTGATCATGAATCATCGCTTTAGTAGCCCCAAAAATAACTCAGTTATTCCTTTTAGACACCCCATTTTGTTGGACGTTGTAAGCTACCTTGAACTCTCTCGTGATGCCCTCCTATGCATAGAGGTCAAAAAAACCACAATCAATGTACTCACCAACATTGCCTAACCTCAAGACTTGAATCTTCCTACTTGTCTTCTTTTGCACAAGAGCTTTGAAATCTTTAAAGCAACTGAAGACCTCACCCTTGGTATTCATGAAATATATCCAAGTCCTCATAAAGTATTCATGAATGAATATAAAATAATACTCATAATCACCCAAAGACACATGAGACATACGACCACTAACATTAGTATGAATCATGTCTAGTATACCTGTAGATCTGTTGTTGCTCCCTCGGAATGGTAACTTGGTGTACTTGCCCAAAGCACACCCTTTGTAGAGCTCATAATGTTTCACACTAAAATTAGGAATTCCAGTAGTGATCTCCCTCGATACTCTCAAAGCTCCATGATGCATATGCTCCATCTTTTGGTGCCATAAGTCACATAAGTCTCTACTGCTGGAGGTACTAGTGTGAGTGCTACCAGATGTGCCACTCACCAATACTCCTATCAACTGAAAATTGAACCTATATAGTTTCCCATAGCAAGTTCATCTACAACAATAGGAGGTATAATCACTTTTCACACTATGTCTAAAATTTCTACCTCTTCAAACACTATCTGAATTTTTTCTTTCCAAATGGAATAGTTGGATATCCCGTCCATTCTGTCCTCTATCCTTAAGAACATGACCATGAATGTTGTCCAGAATTTACAAAACAAAGAAAATGGAGAAATGAAATTTCCAACACACCTTGTTGTCCCAAAAGTTTAGTTCATGTGAAATTTCACCTTGTTGTCCCAAAATATTAGTTTTGACAGTTGTCCAAAAATTTAGTTTGTTGTCCCAAACTATTTTGTGTTGTTCAAAGTGCAATTTTTAGCTTGTACCTTTGATACCATGTTGAAATTTGATGACTAAAATATTTCCTGCAATCCCAACCCAGTTTTAATTCATCTTATCACTCCCATTCAGTTAAATGCCCTTTCCCATAAACATACATTCAACATATAGAATTCTGGAAATGAAATTTTCAGATTAAAACACATGGGACTGTCAACACATGCGGAAAATGAATATGGACATAAATAGACCAAGAACACACATAAAAATACATAGATTTTTGGTCAACTTAGACCCAGGCAAAATCCATTAAATCTTCTCATGTTAAAACCTATTAGATAGCTCTTCAAATTTATTTATATTTCAAGTTTAGGAAAAATACATTTCTAGACAAAACAAAACTATACATATTTTTGTACCGTTGTACGTATTGTATGGTTTTTTTTCAAAAAAAATTCTCAAAAACTTCTCTCGAACGGTGTGCATCTCACAACATTAATTTATTTTCATATTGTACCTTCTTTTGTCTTCTATGCATTGATTTCCATGCCCAACCTTGCCTAGAAATCACTCCTTCATCTTGCCACAACAAATTTCTCCTTCAGAACCTTTCTCTAGCTCTCAACCTTCTTTCTCCAATTTTCTCATGAAGAATGAAAGAATACTCTCTTTTCTTTCCCCCCTTTTGTTTCCCTAAATGATTTTTGGGAAACCCTAAAATATAATGGCTCAGATTCATTTAGATCAAGGAATGAGAATAAATGTGAATTTAATTCTCACTTTCTATATTTTAACTCACCCATTAAATAAAGTACCCACATTTTACTTTATGTCTAAAGTCACTTTTCACTTTATAATTTAACATTGACTTTACTGCTTATAAAGTCACTTTCACTTTATAAATTCACACTTAGGGAAATAATTATTTTGGACACTTTTCCCTAGGTAGAGACTAACCCATGGGAAACCACTTATCCAAGGTACATTAAAAATTAACATAACTTTGGTTGTATATAGAAATATTATTTTGAACACGTGTTACCATACCTTGAAATTTCTTTTCTTTGTCAAAGGACATTGTTGTGTGTTTTTTGACTGCATATATTTTTTACTATGAATCCTGACATTCAAATGAAAATCCACCTACTTTTTCTGCTTTTCAACAAAATATATTTCATGGAAATGTATTTTCTTGTGATTCATGCAACAATATTTCTTTTAGAATATTGTAATTAAAAAATATGTGTTGTCTGACTGCATATATTTTTGGCTATGAACCATGACATTGAAACGACAATGCACCTAATTCTTCTGCTTCTCAAGAAGCAAGAAATCTTCAACTGAAAGCCCCACTGATCTTCAAAATATTCTAACAATGAGCCGTAATTGCATAATTATGTTCAAAATAGATTCAAACATCGAAAACATCTACTTCTCTATATCTCCGAAAGTTCTTGGATAATCATCCCAAAGTATTTCAAACTCCAAAATATCTCCCACCTATTAGTGATTATGATCATTCTATTCACTTGATTCCAAGAAGTGTTCCTCCAAACACGAGGCCTTACAATTAACGCTATGCCCAAAAGAGTGAAATTGAACGTATGATTGCAAAAGAGCTAGAGGTTTGAATAATTCAACATTGTCAAAGTTGTTTCCGTACTCCGATAGTATTGGTGAACAAGAAGGATCAATCATGGTATATGTTCCCGAATTATATGGAGGTCAACAATCTAACCATTAAAGATAAATTTCCCATTCCTCTCATTAATGAATTGTTGGATGAATTACATGGAGCAATTTACTTCACCAAGATGGACCTTCATTTACGATATCATCAAATTAGAATGAAGACTAAAGACATTTAGAAAACAACATTCAAAACTCATAAAGGTCATTACGAATTTTTAGTCATGCCTTTTTTTCATTACTAATGCACTTTCCACATTTCAAGGTTTGATGAATTCCATTTTCGAACAATTCCTTAGAAATTTTTTGTTAGTATTTTTTGATGATATACTAATCTACAATAAGTCTTCGAAGGATCATATCAACATGATGTCATGGTGCTTAACCTATTGGAGAAGAATCAACTACCTATAATTTCTTTCAAATGTTTCTTTGAAGTACAAGAGGTGGAATATTTGGGTTATATCATATCTTATGAGTTTGCTAAGGTACACCCTAACAAAATTAAAGCCATTAAGGAATGGAAAATCCCACAACCTTAAATCATCTTCAAGGATTTTTCGTGTTGACAAGGTATTAAATTGCAAGTTTTTTTATGGGAGAATAACAATTTCTATAACAACTTTACTAAACAAGGATGCATTTCATTGGAATTCAAAAGAAACTAAGGCCTTTGAGCATATTAAAGCGGCAATGTGCCAACAATCTTTCTCAACTACACTAGACATCACAAAATCCTTTATTGTGGAATGTGATGCCTCAGGAAATGGAATTGGTGCTATTTTAATGCAAGAAGGTACAATCATTACTTTTGAAAGTCACCCAATCAAGGGAAGATATTTACACAAACCTATTTATGAGAAGGAAATGTTGGAAATACTACATGAAATAAATCAATTGTGACCTTAGCTAATGGGAAGACACTTCAAGGTAAAAACAAACCATGACAGTCTTAAACATATTTTGGAACAGATAGTATCTTCATAAATAAAAACAAAAATGGGTCACAAAGATCTTGGGTTATGACTTTCAAATAATCTACAAAAACGAGAAGAAAAATATTGTTGCAGGTGCACTTTCAAGTCTAAAGGATGAGGATTTGGAAGCATTTCTTTGTGCCATTTCTATTATTCAACTTGATTGCATAATTGAAGCAAGTGATAAATGGAAGAATGATGAAGGGGTGTGGAAACTCATTCAAAAGTTTTAGTAAGGTCCCATTATATATAATACATTTATTTGGAAAAATGATTCATTATGGTACAAAGATAACTTATATGTCTATAATAATTTCGAATTCAAACAAAATATTTTTTTGGAATTACCCACCTCCCCTTTAGGAGGGCACTTGAGATTTATAAAAACATACCATATGGTCAACAATGATTTTTTTGGGATGGCCTTAAATTTTATATTCAAAAGTTTGTTGCAATATATTTAGTTTTCCAACAAAATAAAGTTTAGATAATTAAAACCCCGAGTCGGTTGCAACCTTTAGCTATTCCAAGTCAGTGTTGGGAGGAGGTCTCAACAGATTTTATCACAGGTTTACCCAATTCAGAAGAAAAGAGTGTTATCATGGTGGTAGTTGATAGACTTACCAAGTATGTGGACTTTTGTGCTTTATCTCATCCTTTTAAAGCCAATACAGTTGCTACCACATTTATGGAAACAATTCAAAATCTACATGGAAACCCAAAGATTTTTTTAAGTGACAAAAATCCCATTCTCACTAGAAATTTTTGGATGGAATTATTTTCTTGTCTTTGTACTCCATTATCTCATAAATCATCTTATCATCCTCAATCTAACGGGAAAAGAGAGATCGCCAACAAATGTTTGGAAGGATATTTTCATTGCTTTGTATTGGATAAAAAACACAATGCGTCAAGTGGTTACCTCTAGATGGATGGAAGTATAACACTTCCTTCCATACTTAAGAAAAAATGACCCCATTTATGGAACTTTATGGATATCATCCACCATCCATTAAATCATCTTTAAGAGAAAGTTACAAGGTTCAAGTAGTGTAATATCACATCAAGCATCAACAAAAAGATCTCCAACTCTTAAAGGATAACGTCACTCTCGCACAAAATCGAATGAAACAACAAGCATATCAGCATTGCAGTGAAATAAGTTTTGATGTAGCAACTGGCTATTTTTAAGGCTACAACCATACATATAATTGTCCCTCAAGCAAGATAAAAGGATAATAAATTATCACCCATGTATTATAGTCCTTATTAAGTATTACAAAATATTGGTACTATGGTACAGAAATTGGAGCTATTTACATCTTCCTGAATACACCCAGTCTTTTATGCTTCATGCTTAAAGAAGGTTATATGTCATAAACTCCCAGTTAAAACATTATTGTCATAACTTGAAGAGGAAGGAAAAATCATATTGGAGCTTGACGCAATCATGAAAAAAGAACCCACCAACTACATAATCAATTAATTTTAGAGTACCTCATTAAGTGGAAGAACTAACACACTCAATATTCCACATGGGAGGATGATAATTTTATATAGAAGAATCCAGAAATACTCAAGCATTGAGAACAACACTTTTCTAAAGGAGAAGGACATGTTATGTCCCTATAGTACTAGTGTAGCCCCCTTATTGTTATTATTAGTGTAGCTCCATTATTGTTATTATTGTGCCCATTTAGCCCCCATATTCTTATTGTTGTGCCCCATAGGAGCCCACTATTGTTATTGTTGTGCCCTTAAATTATTATTTTTTTGTAGGGTCTGACTATATTATGACCCCTTAAACTCTTATATATATAAAGGAGGACTTGTCATTTAGATAATCCAAGAATTACTCATTTATGTGATGTAAAGGAGGTTGGCTTCCTGAAGAGGATAATTTTGAAGTCGTTGATCTATCTTTTCTTCTATTTTCTAAGCCCAATGCATAATAGTATTTGTAAAAGCATTTACTATGAAATAATTCTTTGAATTCAAAGACCCTCCACTTGTAGTGAATAGAACCATCAATCCAATTGTACATTGAATTTTGTACCTAGCGTACAAAAAAGGAAAAACCAACCAACAAATTTGTGTTTTGTCATTAAGGTAATATCCAACAAAAAAACTATCTTGCATACTAGCTGGTAAATAAATAAATCCAAATTCTTTTTCATTACATCTATGGCAAGAAGGAAGAAAAATCGAGTTTTCCAACAAAAAAGTCCATTCTTTATAAACTAGTGGAAATTTTATGAGCACTCATAGAGGAAGCCAATGAAATACAAGCTCAAGAATCTCAAATGGAAAAAACTTCCAAATCCTTGGATCCATTGGAAAATCAAGAAATTTCCTCAAACGAAACCAAATATTGCTGATTAGGTTTCTAAGGATAAACTCCTTAAAAAACATGATCCTATCAAAAATATAAATAATCAAATTTAAATTAGTATAAAATATCATTCGCAAACTTTTCAAAACAATTTCACAAACATTCAGATTCTTGAAAAGAAGAATATTCTCTTTCTAGAAACATCATTTCAACAAACATTCCTTCAAAAATAACATAACCGAAAAAAAAAATAAAAAAAATAAATAAATAAAAATAAAATAAATAAAAAATAACAAAAAAAAAAATAGGATTTTTCCAATAAGTTGAAATGCTACACATTGGGCTTGAGGTCCCCTCCAAGTAACTTCTATGCAACACCATCCCGACCTCCCCTCCAACTAACTTCTATGCAACACCATCTCGACCTCTGACTACCTAACTATCTTCAGCTCTTGCCAGGGCTACAATATTATTTTTCTCAATTTTCATGCCAAGAATAAGTTTCTCCTACTTTCATCCTATCAAACATCCAAACTATCATATTAAACAAGCCAAAAAATATCCCAGGAAAACATTTCTTTAAGAAACACAAATCCTTTAAAATAACATCATATTAATACATTAAAAAAAATATATCCATTCTTACAAAAACATTTTCCTTTTTTAGCATCTTCCAAGTAACCATTCTTGCAAAATAACATCACCAAGAAAAAAAACGAAAAAAAATTTCACAGTAGGCCGAAAACTCGTTTTTTTTAAACGTCTATTCAAATAACAATTCCTTTCTTGCAAAATAACATCACTGAAAAAAATCATTTTAAAAATAACACATTCCCTACGCACCAAAAAGACTAGTACGTTGAAAACGTTGCATGATGGGATTGGCCTCGCCACCAAATAACTTCTACGCAAAACCATACCGACCTCCATTTACATGAATCCCTCTAGCTCCGACCACGCAGAGGAAAATGTTTTAGTCGATTTACGTGCCACCAATCACCCTTCCTTATTCAGGTATTAAAATGTTCAAACTTTTATGTTAAACATGAAAAAAATATCTTTCACAAAACATTCCTAAAAATACCTATTTATTAATTTATTTTTTAAAAATACCATTATATTATATTAAAAGAGTTTGAAAAAATATTATTTTTCTCATTATCAATTTCATTTCCCTTTTAAAACATTTTTTCAAATAACAGTTCTTCCCAAATAACATTTCCGTGGAAAAACACATTTCAAAAATATAAAAAACAAAACTGTTGCACACTTACTACGTTGCACAACACCATCCCACCTTCCAACTACCTGACTCACATCAGTTCCGATGACCAATACACCACAACACCTTCTACTTCGGGGTTGGGTTCATAAATTTAACCAAATCGTCTGCATTTCCATCCTGCTTTCTGACTAATGGATTGAGTCCAACTCCAACTAAATTTAAAATATTCTCTCTTTTTTTTTTGAATCGCAGCTATCACTTTCCTCTACTTTCCTCCAATCACCTTTATTTCGATTAAACCATCCTCAATGTCCCTTTGTCTGGCCTGACCTCCATGCGCATATGTTGTCAGTAATCGGCAGGCTCCGGAAAAAATTCTCCTACTTTTCTCCCTTCTGATTTCTATTTCATGATCTCTTTTTTGCACCCTCCTTAAACTTCTTATCTGAAAATTTTATCTGTTTACAAAGAAAAAAAACTTCTGTTTCATGTTGCCGCTTTACAAGGACATTAGATAACAAGCAAAGATTAATCTTTTAAACAACTCATATCTAATTCTATTATCTAAACAAATAGGGATCCCATCTCTTACTTTGTACCCAACAAATGACACCAGTTTTGAATGAGAAGATTCACGGCAAATTCAACCAGATCACCGCCGCATTTCTTACATCGACTCACTGCAAGAAAAAAACTGGGAATCATTACCAAATAATTCACACATTTACCATTTTTGAGACGGCTATTACGCAATCAGTATAATGAGCTCAGACAGCGGAAAACCAAAATATCTTTTTTTATAAAATCAAAGCCATATGTTGCGCACAATTATTCAATCCCTCATCGATTTCTATGTTCGCACACAGTCCACTTCTCTTTCCATGTCCACACACAATCCCCCACTTCAATTAAAAATTTGAGCAATCGCAGTCAAAGAATAGTAGTGTAGTCCAATAATACAGAACAAAACTCAGCGAAGCAACAACATAAATAGTTCTTCTCTTCCATCTTTAAAACACGAATATTTTATTCGGTACTGAAACGTTCCATTTCATAACATTTCATTTTATCTTTACACACCATGCTCGCCGTCTCGCCCACCCTTCACTTTCAAATGACCCTTCGATCTTCGCCTCCACGTCTCCACGCGTCTTCACGCTCCCTGTAATCGCAACTGTCCATGGAGCTCTTCGGCGGAGAATATGCCGCCAACAATCAATCTTGATCGTTGATAAATAAGAAAAAATACTTTCCATCAACGGAATTCCACATCGAGTTGAAATATATTCGCCTATCAGCGATTTAGGGATGGTCGACTTATTTTTTATATATTATGTTATCATTATTTAATTAAAATAAATTTATTTAAATTTATAAGGTCTTTGTACTATTATATCACCATAGACTTATTATATCACCGTACACTCATCATAACTCTGGAACTCCCATAGAGCAAGGGCTGAAAATGTTTTTTTTTAATTACAAAACATAGGAAAATTCTACACATCTAAAGATTTGATCTAGAGTGAAGATAAATCTATGGTGGTTTTGACCTTTCACTGTTTTAGTTTTTTATTTTAATTTTGTATTATATAATATATACATGTCTAACATTTTATTTATGGTTAACTTTCTTTACGTTAAAATATTATATATATGCCCCTTATATTTATAAGTAAAAAATATAGAAAACATATTTCTCTCTCTCTCTATATATATATATATGTATATATATATTACATGTCAAGTCTATTTGTGTATGTGTGTGCCAAGATCATATTAAGCATTGAAGGAATTATGAACTTTAAATTAAAAATAACCTATTAATAGAATAAGAAATATTTATATCTTTGTTTGTCTCTCGATTTAATGCCAAAATCTTTTACTCAACATGCATATCAAAATATTTGAGTTACAGCCCATATTTAACTTTTTTGGTTATTAATATGCTTTAGATATTACATATCAATTGCATATGAATAATGAAATAAATTACATATCTTCCCCACAATCAAAACTAAAAATATAAGAAATTTCTAACTTTAATTACCTTATTTTTCTCTATATAAATTTTGTATAAAATTTTATTATTTAACACGAACATTGAATTATTTTATTTAATGCTAGCATTTGAAATATTTTTATTATTAATAATATTTTTGTTTTAAATATTACAAGTGAGAATGAAATACACATCATTCAATATCAATAATATAATTTTTATATGTCATATGTGAAATCTATATTTAATTATTTTTTACTATCTTATTTCTGAAGGTATCGAGGTATCAATATGATATTGCATGACCTCGTGTGAATATACAATCACAATGTAAAAAAAAATCAGTGATGGATTTTTTTGAGGTTTCTCGTTTTGGAATGGTGGAAAAATTTTAGATGAAATTTTGATATTTGTTATTTAAATTGATTTTTTTTACTTTAGGTATAGATTCAGCACCCTGAAAAACCGATAGGGCACTTTTAATGATTTTACCTTTCTCCCATTATTGTTTTTTGCTTTAGTTATTTTAGTTATTGAGAATAAGTTTCCAAATGTATAAATTGATTTAGGGTTATTTAAATTATATAATTAAAAGTTACGATGAATTAAAAAGAACAACGAATATTGAAAAAGAAAATAACGAAAAGTTAGAAAAAAATGTCTAACAAACTACACTTTTCGAAACATATAGCACATATAAATGGAGAGTTGTATCTAAGAGCATTTCTGGAGGCTTTCCCACTTTTAAACGCTGTCCATATATGTGGACAGATTTACTTTGTTCTTATCTTTCTAAACACTATCAAATAAATAATTCCATAGTATTGATGAGATAAAAATGTGTATTTTTTTGTGTTTAAAAAATGTTCTTCACCTTTGGTTGGAAAAGGAGTGAATATATTATTCTTATTGGTCAAAAAAGGAAATATAATCATTTGACATATACCTTATCAAATTTAAGTTTAAATTTATTTGTATATTTGAATTTTAAATAGTTTAAATTGCATATCTTTTTAATAACCAATCAAATGTAATATTAAAATTAAAATTTAATTATATCACGCTATTCCAATTAAAAATCCAAAACATTGCTTTCCTAAACCAAATCATTATTATGTGCCGACACACATCAATACTTGTGGCATACATGTTATTTTTTATTTCCAAGGAATATAAGAATTTTGCTTATATCTCATTAAATTTAAGTTTAAAACTACAATTATATATTTAAATTTAAATAGTTTAACTTGTATATTTTTCAAGAGCTAATCAAATTTAACGTTAAAACTACATTTTGATTATCTCACACTATTCTAACTAAAAATCCAGAACATTGGATTCCTAAACCGAACCATTATTATGTGCCAACCTACATTAATACTTGGTACATAAATAAAGTATTTATTTATTTGTTTTGGGTTAATTGTGTCACTCATTGAGTCAAAAAGGCTAAACAATATAACTCAAAAAGGCTAAACTACGACAATTTTTTTGGAATTTTAATTTTTTAAATAACACGAAAATATATGAACGTTTTAGGTTTAAAAATAATTTAAACACATTTTAGGGAATGTTAAACCATGTTTTATAAAAGCAATCATGTTCAACCATGGTCCAACAATGTATTGTGACAAAGATTGTCTCAATATGGAAATAAACCATTGTCTAACATTGTTTTGTGACAAAGATTGTTTTGATATGAAAATAAATCATGGTCAAGCATAGTCAAACATGGTCAAACGTTGCATTGTGATAAGGATTGTCTCAATATGAAAATTGATCATGGTCAACTACGTTTATTTTGGGGTTTATAATATTTATCTTAAGGTTCATATAACTTGGGGTTTATTATATTTATCCCATGGGTTTAATATTGTTCCCTTGGGGTTATATTATTAATCCTTTAGGTTTATAATATCAATCCAATGAGCTTATTAACCTAAGGGTTCATATTCCTAGGGTTTAATATTATTCTCTTGGTTCAACTGTAGTTGAGCATGGTTCAGTGTCATATTCTATCAAAGATTGCCTCAATATGAAAATCAAGCATGGTCAACCATGATCAATCATGGCCAACCATGGTCAATCATTATCGATGAGAGTCAACCATGTTTTATAAAATCAATCATAGTCAAACATGGTCAATCATGGTCAACCCCACATCGCATTGTGACAAATACTGTCTCAATATCAAAATCAACCATGGTCAACCATGGTCCAATGTCGCATTATCACAAAGATTGTCTCGATATGAAAGAAAATCATGGTCAACCATGCTCCAACCATTCCGTCGCACCACATTCTCCATTGATGATAAGATTCCCACAGTTATTAACCTACACTCTCATATCTTGCCTTCTAAAAACCGCACAGATAAATCAGGGAATCAATAAATTTGAGAAATAGGTCAATCATGGTCAACCATGGTCCAATGCTACATTGTGACAAAGATTGTCTCAATATGAATATCAACAATGTTCCAATGTCGCATTGTTACAAAGATTGTGTCAACATTAAAATTAATCATGATCCAATGTCGCATTATGACAAGCATTGTCACAATATGAAAATCAACCATGTTCCAAT
Source organism: Pinus taeda (assembly GCA_000404065.3). Taxonomy (NCBI): domain Eukaryota; kingdom Viridiplantae; phylum Streptophyta; class Pinopsida; order Pinales; family Pinaceae; genus Pinus; species Pinus taeda. The sequence continues at coordinate 21,253 of APFE030086244.1, forward strand.
GTCACATTATGACAAAGATTGTCCTAACATGAAAGGAAACAATGGTCAACCATGGCCAATCATGGACATCCATGGTCAATAACCATAGTCACATTGTGACAAATAATATTGTCTCTTGATCTAATGTCACATTATTCGCTTTAGGCGGATGAGGTGACATTGACTTTTTTATTTTATTTTTTTAATTAGCATAGATTTATTCTCAAGAGAATATGCTTAGCATATGTTTTGTCTAAATGGTTATCAATGTGATATTGCACCATGCTCAACCGTGGCTTTACCATGTTTATTTTAGGGTTTATAATATTTATCTTAGGTTTTATAATATTTATCTTAGGGTTTATATATCTTTGGTTTATAATATTGATCCCTAGGGCAATATTATTCCCTTGAGTTTTTAGTATTAATCCCTTAGGTTTATTATTCCTTTGGATTTATAATCCCTTGGGTTTATTATCCCCTAGGGTTTAATATTATTCATAAGATTTATAATATTAATCTTAGGGTTTAATATAAATTTGTTGAGTTTATAATCATGGTCAATGATGCTCTAATGTCAAATTGCAATAAAGATTGTCACAATACGTAAATCAACCATGATCAACTATCGTCGACTATGGTCGATCATGGTTAACCATGGTCCAACGTCGCATTGTGATAAATTTTGTATCAATACAAAAATCAATCATGGTTAACCATGGTTCAACGTCGTATTGTGACAAAGATTGTCTCAATATGTAAATCAACCATGCTCAACCATGTTTATTTTAACATTTATAATATTTATCATAGGGTTTATATACCTTGGTTTATAATATTTATCTTAGGGTTTATCATAGGCTTCTCTCAATATGAAAAGCAATCATGGTAAACCATGGTCCAATGTCACATTGTGAAAAATACTGTCTCAATACGAATATCAACGATGGTCAACCATGCTCCAACGTCGCATTGTGACAAATATTGTCTTCAAATTAAAATCAATCATGGTCAACCATGGTCCAATGTCGCATTGCGAAAAGGGTTGTCTCAAGTTGAAAATCAACCATGGTCAACCATGTTCCAACGCTGCATCGTGACAAGTATTGTCTCAATATGAAAATCAAACATGGTAAATCATAGTCAACTATGGTCACATTCTGACGAAGATTATCTCTTGGCCCAATTGTGACAAAGGTTGTCTCACTAGGAAAATCAACCATGGTCGACCATTTTCCAGTGTTGCATTGTGACAAAGGTGGTCTCAATATGAAAACCAAACATGGTCAACCATTTTTCAGTGTCACATTGTGAGAAAGGTTGCCTCAGTATGGAAATTAATCATGGTCCACCATATTCCAACATCTCATTGTGACAAATATTTTGTCATTATGAAAATAAATCATGGTTAACCATGGTCAACCATGTTTATTTTAGGGTTTATAATATTTATCTTAGGGATTATATACCTTCAGTTTATAATATTTATCCCTTGGATTTAATATTATTCCCTTGGATTTATTATGCCTTGGGTTTATAATATTAATCCCTTGGGTTTATAATTATTCCCTTGGGTTGATAATACCTTGGGGTTGTACAATTAATCCCTTGGGTTTATAATATGAATCACTTGGGTTTATCAATATAAGTGTTCATATCCCTTAGTACAACGTCACATTGCGACAACCATGGTCATTCATGGCCATCAACGATGCTGAAACATATTTTATAAAATCAATCATGGTCAACCAATGTTTATTTTAGTGTTTATAATATTTATCTTTGGCTTTATATACCTTAGGTTTATAATATTGGTCCCTTGGATTTAATATTATTCCCTTGGGTTTATATTATCAATCCCTTGGGTTTATTAATCTAAGGATTCAACCTTTATTATATATCTTGATTTATAATATTTATCTTAGGGTTTATCATAGGATTTTCTAAATATGAAAATCAATGATGGTCAACCATGGTCCAATGTCACATTGTGAAAAGGATTGTCTCAATATGAAAATCAACCATGATAAACCATTATCCAACATCGCATTGTGAAAAATATTGTCTTGACATTAAAATCAATCATGGTCAACCATGGTCCAATGTCACTTTGTGATAAGGATTGTCACAATATGAAAATCAATCATGGTTAACTGCATTCCAAGGTCGCATTGTGACAAAGATTGTCTCAATATGAAAATAAACTATGGTCAACCATGCTCAATCATGGTCATCCATGGTCAATAACCATGATCACATTGTGACAAATATTGTCTCTTGGTCCAACGCCACATTGTGAATCCATGTTCAAGCATGGTCCAATGTCGCACTATGACAATGATTGTCTAAATATGAAAATAACCATGGTCAACTATGGTCAACCATGGTCCAACGTTGCATTGTGAGAAATTTTGTTTCAATATGAAGATAAGTCATGGTCAACCATAGTCCAATGTCACATTGTGACAAAGATTTTGTTAATATGAAAATAAACCATGGTAAACCATGCTTATTTTAGGGCTTATACTATTTATCTTAGGGTTTATATTCTTCCAGTTTATAATATTGACCCTTTGGGTTGTTAGTATTAATCCCTTGGGTTTATAATATTTATCTTAGGGTTAATTATTCTCTTGGGTTTATAATATTTATCTTATGGTTTATATACCTCGGGTTTATAATATTAATCCCTTGGGTTTAATATTATTCTTTGAAGTTTATAATACTTTCAGGTTTTAGAATCAATCCCTTGAGTTTATAATATCAATCCCTTGGGTTTATCAATCTAAGGGTTCATATTCCTTTTGTCTATCAATCCATTGGTTCAATGTCACATTGTGACAACCATGGTCATCCATGGTCAACCATGATCCAAAGTCGCATTGTGAGAAATATTGTCTCAATATGAATATCAACCATGTACAACCATGACCAACCACTGTCCAATGTCACATTGTAAGAAAGGTTGTCTCGATATGAAAATCAATCATGGTTAACCATAGTCCAATGTTCCATTGTGACAAATATTTTGTCAATATGGAAACCAATCGTGGTCAACCATGTTGTTGTTGTTGTTTTTTTTTTTCCCGGGTGGTTCATGAACATCCGTGGTCAAGGGGTGCAGGCTATATCCACGCAAACTCTAAGGTTGATCTCTAGGATCATGCCCCTCGGCCATCACAGACTTGACCCCAAGGGCTTCAAGTAGAATCGACCCTGTGACCTCCCGATTGGCGAGGCACTGACTTGACTAGTTGGTCTAACCCATGGGGCTAGATGGTCAACCATGTTTATTTCAAGCTTTATAATATTTATCTAAGGGTTTATACCTTCAGTTAATAATATTTATCGCTTGGGTTAAATTATTATTATTATTTATTAACAATATGTATATTAACAAAATTCTTTCAGTAGAAATCACATAAGAAATTTTTTTAGCCAATGTGTTTCGAACCAACGGGTGTAGTGATGATGACCCACACTTGTTGGTTTGGAACACGACGGCTAAAAATTTCTCGTATGTGATTTCTATCAAAAAAAACTTCTCTTAAGAAAACATAAAAAAGTTAATATCATAATTTAAATATTATTTTTCATAAACTAGCCATTTAATATGGTTGTTACTTAATAATATGTGTTCTTAATATATTAATTAATATCTTGATTTAAATATTATTGATCAAATATAGTTGTTACTCAAAATTATGGTGTCTACATTGCTCTCTATTTAAGATTTTGTCATGATCTGGGTTTTTATTTGGTGCTGATGATAAACCACACTTGTTGATTCAAAACACATCTGCCAAAAATTTCTCTTATGTGATTTCTACCAAAATCCCTTTTTTTAATTCATTATAATCACAAAACCTGAATTCAAAATATATTTATATTAATTAATATTAACTTAACAATATTTATATTACTAAATACAAATATCAATAATTAATTATAATTATTATTTAATTATAAACTTAATATTAATATTATTAATAAATTAATTTATTATTTGATAAATTATTTTATGATCGAACAAACCAACTATTTAATAATAATAATAATAATAATAATAATAATAATGGTTATAATTTAAGATTTTCCACCATATAATATGGGGTGGTTTTGAAAATGATTAGCTTTAATAACCCATTCAATAAATCATTCACCTTGTTCACTTGAAGTCTAACTTCTTAGTGTTTCCCATGAACCTGGTTAGCAATGACACAGATGTCCACCATTCTATGGAACCTACGAAGCAAGTCCTCTGTTGTACTTGTCCACCATTCTATGGAGCCTACGAGCAGGTTCTTTTTTGTACTCTTTGTTCCTATGCCAAGAAGTGAACTCGTTGATCACAGTTTATGAAAAATATTATTATTTAACACTTTGTTCATCTGCTAATCGATCACAGTTTACGAAAACTATTATTATTATTTACTATCTTATTTCGGAAGGTATTGAGGTATCAGTATGATATTGCACGACGTCGTGTGAACATATAATCACAATTTTATATAAAAAAAAAAAAATCAGTGGTAGATATTTTTTGGATTTTTTTTTTGGAGCTTTTTCGTTTTGGAATGCATGAAAAATTTTAGGTGAAATTTTGATATTTGTTATTTAAATTGATTTTTTTACTTTATGTATGGATTCAGTAACTTGAAAAATTTAAAGAGCACTTTGATTGTGTAGAGGTTATCAAGCTTGTGATTTTAATAAATTCCTGCAGGATTTTAGAAAAA
>APFE030086244.1:28052-59723 GCA_000404065.3 Pinus taeda
ATAAATTTATTATGAATAGAAAAAAATATGTTATTAAAGAGTGTTAGCCATAAATATATATATAAACACAATTAGCACTAATTATGATTATGGTTATATATATACATATAAAAATAAATGGAGTTGTCTATAATGCGACTATTTGAAGATTCCGGTGACGGAATCCGGCGGAAGAAATGAGGTTAAATCTTGATTTTTAGCAGTTAAAATGGTTTTTTAACTGCATATTTGGATTCAGCGCCCTGAAAAACCCCTGGGAGCCATTGATTGTGCAGAAGCTAGCTATCAAACTTGGGATTCCAATGAATTGCTGGATTTTGAGCAGAAAAATCCGCCAGAAAAGCTTTCAAAAAGTCACGTTATAGACTACTGCAAAATAAATTGTAATAGAAAATATAAATTAATGAGAATACATTTAGCTATAATTATGTTTTTGTCTTTATTTTCTTAATTAAATTAAAAATTTGTTGCTTGTTAAGTGAAGATATTAGTTAAGGGAAAATATATTTTTTTTCCTTTTTAAATTAATCATATAATTTATTTTAATATATTTATTAAACTTAATTAAAAAATTTATTTACGTTAATTAAAAAATTTTATTTACTTTTTAATTAAATTTATAATTATGATAGAAAAAAATTGTAATAAAATATTGATTATTATTTTCTAAATATTCTATAAAATAAAAATTTAAAATTATATTATTTTTAAAATTTGACTATATCAAATTTATATTTGTATTTTAAATCAATTTCAAATATTTCATTTTATATTTTATTATGTAATAATTTCTTATATGTATCCATATTTTCGCACATACATATTTAAAAGTTTATTAAATAATTAAACACTTATGCAATTTTTCAAATTTATAGAATGTTTTTTTAGTAGTATCTAACATTATATTGTTTATTATTATTACATTGAATTGCATTAATCTAAATTTTTGAATATATTCTAATGGTGTCAAATTATTATCATTTTTCACTTTTACATATATATAGTTAATGACTAGAAATTGCTTTTCATGCTAATTAGTTAGAACACAAGAATACAATAGTGAAGGGTTACACTTCATTGAACATCGTCTCATATAAGATATTAAGAAAATTAATATGATAATAAACTAATACATTATTAAGACATATGTAATATGCAGCATTGCTGCTTATTGTCTGCCTCTTATGAAAAATATATTTCATAAAAAAAGTTATTGTATTTAAGATAAAAAAAATTCCATCATCCCTATATATAAAGATTTTAAATTTTGTTAATTATTAAAACTTGTGATTTCCATTTGAAGTGACATTATAATAGTTGATATCTTCTTCAACTTTTGAATTTAAGTTTCTACTTTAGAATATTAAAACAAATTTTAAAAATATTAAAACAAATAAAATTGTTAAAGTTTTTAAGTAGGGAGATTTTTATAGTTGAATTCACAAAGTTCAAATTCAATAAGTTTGTAGTTAAAATAGTGAAATTTCTATTTTGCATCAAAGTTATTTAAAACAAAAATTTCCACGACAAATGACTTCAATTGGGTTTTGTTTGTTGTTTATATTCTTAAATAACTAATGCATCTACAAATGCTTATAAGTCTTTAGCTTCATTATTTGACAACTTGATATTTCAAAGCCATATATGTCTCCTACACAATTTGCTTATAAAATAATTATACTATTAAAGGTAGGTAACAATGTTTGAAAGAAAAACATTATATAATATTAAAATAACATATATTAATTTAGAAGAGGCATATTGACTTAGCCACATACCAAAAGCTATAATTATATAATGGAGGGAACACAAAGCTTAAAAAAGATTTCGTTAAAAAATCTCATTATACTTAGAATGTTTTGTTAATAATGGGACTAATTTTAGAGTTTTTTATATTAAGTAAATTGTATATGTAATTTATATATAAAAGGAATCTATTATATAAGTAATTTCACATTTAAAATATTATATATATATATATATATATATATATATAATAATCAAAAGTTACACATTAATTAAAAGTAAGATGATTTTGATACACTTACTTAGAAATGAAATTTTCATAAATATTGAGATTTGATGTGTGTACACTTGGTTGTATATAATTTTTTTGATTTTTGATTTTTATTTTTTAAATAATGAAATTTGCATTAATATTGATATTTGATGTGCCCACAAAGTTTTGGATTGACAGTGAATAGGTGAACGGTTATCACTCCCGTTGGTGCTTACTTGCCAAAAAAAGGAGATTTGATGTGTGCTTCTTTCATAAATATTGAGATTTGATGTGTAGGTGAACTGTTATCACTAGTTCAAATCGCCGTTGGTGCTTATCTACAAAAAAAAAAGAGATTTAATATGTGTTGGTGCTTATCTACAAAAAAAAAAAAAAGAGATTTAATATGTGCTCTGCATTATTATAACACTTATAGTATACAGGATTTTTTTTTAACTAATTTTTATTTTTGACAAATTTTATTTGTAATTCTAATAAAAAAATAAAAATTCAAACCTATTTTTAATTTTGAAAATATTATTTTATTCAAAACTTTAATAAACTTTATAAAATCTTCTTAAAATTTTCTAAACTAATCCAAAGTCAAAACATGTTGGCCATAAATAATTACAATATAACCAGCCAAATATAAAAAATACAAATCAGTATATCAATAAACTAATATTAGCAATAAGTTGGCAAATTAATACGTTAATAAACTCGTATTAACGATAAGTTAGCATGCGTACCCTTCACTCGGGGAACAGCTCACCCACGATGTCTAATCTAAATCAATAGAAAAAAGTAGAGACTAACTTGACGCTCGTCGATTGTAAAGCCCATCAAACCCTACCCTAGCGAAAAGAAAGATATGAGAAAGAGCATCAGCTGACTACTCATACAAAGAAGAGGGAATGGCAATTAGCTATGGGTAGATACCCACATTTACCATTATATAATCATTATAATATATATGTGAGTAGATCTCCATACTTATCAATCTAATCTATTATTATGATTTTACCATCATATAATCTAGATTTCCTTACTTATCATTATAATCTATTATTATAATTGTTACTTAACAACTGTTCTCCAGCACATCACTAAAAGGAAAAATAGTTACAATGATACTGGGGTATCACCAAATCGTGAGCTTCCAGCGTTAGAACCGCCACAGAAAAAGTAAAATTGAGTGCATCATTACCCTTCTTTAAAAGATTCTACGATCCTGAAATATCATCCTATAATGGTTTTTCATTATACAAACTCAAATATTAACGTCGTTTGGTGTGAGGCTGGCAGAATTGCTACCTACCACGCTGAAATCTATGGATCATATCCCTCTCACCCTAGCTGAGCTCTTAAATAGACATCCCACCCTGGGGATTGTCAATTGTGGTGCAGATACCGGAACAAAATGAGAATATTTCGGAATAATTTCTTGTGTATAGAAGAGAGACGTGTGAACAATGAACTAGTCGAAATAAAAATGAAGATAAAAATGTTTCGAGGTTTTGAAATTTTTAGACATGGTAAGAAAATCAATCACTCTGTAATGTTGCTAGAAACTCGGTAAATATTTTATTTATCAGTGTAAGAAAACAAATTGGATAATATTATTATTTTTTGTTTGGATTAATAATATTGTTAATTTTTGAAAATGATTGAGTAATAACAGATTTGTAACTTCTCATAAAGAAATTGAAAAAAGGTAGTTGCTGGTAAAAAAGCCCTAACTCTCCCCACCACTGAAAACACTCCAAGGAAAAGTGGGTTAGGGGAGGAACAAGTCATGTTGTATGGATAGACAAGAAAAAGAAAGAAAAAGAATGCGAAGTCTAGCAATGACCAGATACCACTAGTACTATGTGCGAAACTTGCTGAATATAGTGATCTTGCAAGCAGGCTTGGGGGAGATTTGGTCTTGAAGATGAATCTCATGGTCGGGAGAGCTACTACTCAGGAAATACAGGTAAGCAGTACCTTCGACAACCATACTGTAACAGATATTGTTGTGTTTTGATTAATTGTGAATGTTGTAGAGGGGGCGAGCTCTCAAACTTATAAATTATCTGAAATCTCTTGGGGGGATTTACTGCTCAGGGAATACAGGTAAGCAATACCTTCGACAACCACACTATAATAGATATTGTTGTGTTTTGATTAACTGTGAGTGTTGTGTTTTGATTAATTGTGAATGTTGTAGAGGGAGCGAGCTCCCAAATTTATAAATTATCTGAAATTTCATTGTCAATAGGGTTTATAATTCTATATGGAATGGATACCTTTTATACTAAAAATCATTACTGTAGAAGTATCATAGAATTAACTGGATAGCACAAATTAATTTATTTACTATGAACAAACACAGTAGAGAAGGACAAACTCACCAGAACAGGTTAGTTTTGTCCGACTGACACTAACTGTAGCATAGTGTCTATGCAAGCAGTTATATATTGTTAACAGATTAGTTGAGAGGTATGTTCAAACTCGTAGAAGACCTTTAATAGTTCTGTGTAAAATAGATATGTATATAAACCTAACTTAAGAATCTTGAGTAATATAAGAGCATGCATAAACTTCATTTAAGGAATTCTATGTAAAATAAGAGCCAGTATAACTTAAGAACCCATGTAAATTTCGGACCTGTGTGAACTAAGAACCAATTAAATTAAGTACCAGAGGAAATTACCGAAGTTTCTAGTGTAGAAAGATGAGAGAAGCATTAATACCTATGTGAAGTTGTCAGCAAGATCGAACCAAAAACAAAGAATGAGCTATCGAAAACTGTAACAGAGCCTATTCTTATAACCATATGGGTGGCGTTATTTCAAGTAGAGACCACGAAAATTAGTAGTCTAGACCCTGTAGAGCCTTCCTTGAAACCCTTTAAAATGAAACGAGACCCTAGATAGCAAATATTAATAGTTTTTACGCTCGCGCCTAGATTCCTGTAGCTTCAAGAATCATGACCATGGTGGAGGAGACCTGATACTCTATTAATTTCTGAAAAAAGAATAATTGAAACCAAACTTAAGCTCGGAACAAACTAATTCCATGTAAAACTGTACAGGCAAACTGGGAAAATAGCAGAGCCGTTAACACAACTGGAAAAGATCATATATGTACTTAGAACAATCAATTCCCATGAAAAACTGTACCGATGAATTGGAAAAATTGTAGTGCCATTAACATAACCGAATAGAGCATATGTATTTATTAGCCATGAGAATAAAAAAAAAAAAATTATACAGTCATGTCTCAAGAAAATTAAATCCACGAATGAGTCGGCATCATGGAAAACTTAAACGATGTCTGTCTTTTAATATAAGACATAATAGGTCATGAACAAAGTTAAAAGTTGAACAAATCTACAGTGCAGCCTCAGATATAGGGTCGTAGCCTTCGTTATCCTTAGACAAACTTAAATTTAAATATGTTCAAAACTTTACCAAAAGAGAATACCTCCACTAGGTAACAAGAGAACTCGTGAGTAACCTGTCATGGGAATTGCATTTAGTTCCAAGTTAGAAGCCAGAACTAGCTCCCCTAGAATGATTGAACCTAGAACCACAAACTTGAACCCAAGGAACTTTCTCTTCATGGTCAAAACCTAGGCAGGGATGCCAAAGAGCTTACGAGGAAACCTTCGAGCTCCCAAGCCAGGTAAGGAAGCTGCCACACCTTCCTTACTGTTCGTGACCCGCGGTTCCACTTCTACAATACCTGCGGAGGGATGCGAGTCAATTGTAACATTAAACAAGCTTGGAATCAATTAAGGCATAGCAGGGAACACAAAGGAGGAACTCCCACTTGGTAATCGGATGGTTATCGCAAATTCTACGAACAAGAAACCCCTCGGCTGCTTCTTAGACATGCCAACTGCATTGTGTTCAAAGCCTACAGGCAAAGAAACCAGCAAGAGGAGAAGCAGAGCTAAGCATTGCGCCAAGGGAGGAGGATGCAAATGAAACACATAACACAACAAGAGGGACGGAAATTCCTTCTAGATAGCGCACAACCATGAGATTGAAAAACCATAACCACCATCGTCAATGCGACAAAGGATCCCGAGGTGTTTTGATGCGGCTGCAATGCCAATTAATTCGACAAAGTAGAGTATTAATCGCCAAAATGACCGGTAGGAGATAAGCTCGATGCGCGACCTTATGTGTCCAGTTTTGGTGTGAATGACTAGTTAATGAGACTGTTAGTGGACTACCAGTGACACATTTAACGTCAACTTAGTGGTACAGTTGAAATTCAATGATCTATGTTATGTAAACAATCCAATGAAAATTATTACAATGGTAAAGGTAAGACTATAATGTTTGACGTAGTCTAGTAATGATAATGTTGTACTTTTATTTATTTTTTTAATTTTGGTATTTTTAATTGTATTTGAAATGGAGATATGACATGTGGTTTCAAAGCTAAGGTTACAAAATTGTGACCTCTGGCAAATGAACTGTAAATTAGCTACCGTTTTCTTTTGGATTTCTAACTGTTGTTGATTTATTAACCTTTTAAGTACAGAGGAATAGGACAACAACAGTTTATAAGAAGAATGGACAGTGTGCCATATAGAAATATGGCTGGCCTAGGACCTGCAACATATCCTGAAAATAACATTGAAATATGGGTGCAATTAGGAGAGGAGGCTCATAACACAAATCTTATAATACTAGAAATAGTTCAAGAATTAAAAGGTGAGATGGCCCGCTTACGGGATTACAATGCAAGATTAACCTTGGAACAGGAAAAAATTATGACGAGTTTTTCTAATAAGCGGAATCAATGCCAGACAATTCCCAACCCTGAACAAGAACGAATGTTTGAAGAAGAGGATTATCATATGGAGCATGAAGGAACAGCGGGTGGGGAAGGGAATTGAGAGGAGAAGTCGAATAATACCTCTGAGCACCCAACATCAGAAAGGCAGCGGATAAAATTGCAAGGAAAGTTTCGGAAAATAAAACCACCACACTTCGATGGAGAGTTGGAAGAAGCAGTCGAAGCCTGACATATTAACATGAATAAATACTTCCAATTATATGAGTATTATCACAATCTAAGAGCCTAGTTTGCTATCTTCCAACTGCAAGGGAAGGCCACTTTGTGGTGGGAGGAGGTCAACATTTTATGAGGGGTGAGTGAACAAAGTATAAATTGGGAGAAGTTAGAAAAATACTTCAAGGAGAGATATTTGATGGAACGATTTTACGATGAGAAAGCAAGAGAATTTGACCTGCGACCTAGACAGCAAACCATGGATGAGTTTATCACTCGATTTACCTCTTTGTTCTGATATGTACCATACATACATGAGGAAAAGACTAAGGTACAAACGTTCGTCAGCAATATACCCATGGAAATGAGGGAGGGAATAGAGTTCGATGACACAAAATTGATGGATGAGGTTATACGAAAGGCCAAGATATGCTACCAACAAAGCAGGCAGAAAGGTGAACTTTTGGGTAGGAAGTGAGCTAACAAGAAAGATAATAAGATTACTATGGACAATAGAGGAAATCGAGGCAGCGCTAGCAAAGGGTTTCCCAAGGGGCCAAACAACAAAAATATGCATAAAAACCAGCTCATAATTAAGCTGCCGTCTGAATCAAGAATCAACAAGCAAACTGGTAGACTTGATAACGAGGGAACAACGAGACACCCAATACAATGTTGGGGATGTGGGGGGCCACATTACATCAAATAATGTCCTCATCATAAAGGCACTGAATATTTTTCGCAAATCCACGAAGCATCAATAGTAGACGATGTAGCCTGAAGCATTCCAAAAATAAATGCTACTCTCGAAGACCATGAGGCAGGGTACCGGCCGATTATGGTGGAGTTTGAAGGTAAGATTTTTAATCATACCATGTCTATTTTAATTGATCCTAGAGCTACATTAAGTTATGTTAGTCCTAAGGTTGTGGAACAATGTAAATTAGATCCTGTCAAATTTAAAAATCCTTGGCTAGTACAGCTGGCAATAGGGGCAAGGAGACGAGTGTTGGCCAAGGTCAATAACTACCCTATGGAAATAGCAGGTTAGCCTTTGATAGCAGATCTAAACATACTTCCTCTTTGATCATATGATGTGTTGATAGGCATGGATTGGCTGGAAAAGCACTAGTCCATTATAAACTGTAAAATTAAAACTATCTACTAGAAGAATAAGCTGGGAGAAGGGCGGGAGATCCAAGGCATCCTGAGGCCCATGTAGGTTTGGCCGATAACTGCCTCTCAACTGGCAAAGTGTATCAGGAAAGGGTGTCAGGTTTATGCTATTCAGGTTGGGTATGCCAACTCAAAGGACAAGACAACCACTTTGGATAGTATTCCAACTGTTCAAGAATTTGCAAATGTATTCCTGGAAGAGGTACCGAGACTGCCACCTAAAAGAGATATAGATTTTACTATTGAATTGGTGCTAGGAGTAGCTCTGGTTTCCTAAGCCCCTTATTGTATGAGCACACCAGAGCTCACAAAACTAAAAATGCAATTGCAGGAATTCTTGGATAAAAGTTCCATCCGCCCCAGTGTGTCACCTTGGGGATCCCCCGAACAATGGAACCCTTCAAATGTGCATGGACTACTGTCAACTGAATAAGTTAACAATTAAGAACAAGTACCCATTGCCCCAGATTGACGAACTATTTGACCAAGTAAAAGGGGCAACCATATTTTCAAAACTTTACTTACGATCAGGATATCACCAAATCAGAATCAGAGAGGAGGATATAGCCAAAACTAGTTTTAGGACCTACTATGGACACTATGAGTTTGTGTTATTACCCTTTGGGTTAACCAATGCTCCTGCGACCTTTATGTGTTTAGTGAATATCATATTTCATCATTATTTAGATAAATTTGTATTAATATTTATTGACGATATACTGATATATTCTTGGAATATTGAGGAGCACAAGGAACACCTCAAACTCGTGATGCAAACCCTCCAAAACATCAATTATATGCCAAGTATAGCAATTGTGGCTTCTTTAAGGAACAAATTCAGTACTTAGGACATATTATCACTAAGGATGGAATCACGGTGGACCCTGAGAAGATAAAGACCATAATGGAATCGCTGGTACTGAAGGACATAGCGGATATAAGATATTTTATCGGATTAGCAGGTTATTACCGACTATTCATGGAAGGATTCTCTAGAGTTTCCTATCCTATCACCTCCCTACAAAAGAAAGGGAAAGCTTTTAAATGGACCGTAGATTGCGAAAATAGTTTTGAATAGCTCAAGCATCTGCTCACCACAGCGCCTATATTAAGCATAGCAGATCCAAGTAAGGACTATGTGGTGTGCACAGATGCGAGTAAGGAAGGGGTAGGAGGGGTATTGATGCAAGAAGGTATGGTAATCGCCTATGAGTCCTGAAAATTAAAGGAACATGAGCAGAACTATTCCACTTATGATCTAGAGTTGGTAGCTGTTAATCACGCCTTAAAGGTGTGGTGCCACTACTTGATGGGTAAAAAGTTTCTATTGATGATTGACCATCACAACTTGACTAGTTATTTTAGTCAGCCTACCCTAAATGCTAGGCAGACACAGTGGGTGGGTTTCCTAAGTGGCTTTGACTTCGAGATTAAGCATCTGAAAGGGAAAGAGAACTGGGTATCAGATGCTTTAAGTTGAAAGGTACATTGTCTTTATTAAATTTCTTGCAGTCAAGGGTGGACTACCTTCAATGAAATGATTAAAAAGGTAGTAGAACAAGATTCAAAATATCAGCAAATAGGACAACAAGTTCAGAATCCAACCAGCAAGGAAAATCTACAAGGTTACGCTATGAATGATGCTGCCATGCTAAATTATAAAAAACGGTTGCATGTTCCCAACCAAAATGGCATTAAAAGCTTAATTTTAGATGAATTTCACAGAAGTCTTTATGCTAGACACCCAGGGTATCAATAGTTGATTACCGCACTCTGGAAGGTGTATTATTGTCAAGGCATGAAGGAAAATGTATCAGAATATTTGTCACGTTGCCTGGAATGCCAACAAGTTGAAGCAGAACATTAGCACCCTGCTGGGTTATTGCATCCACTACCTATTCCGGAGTGGAAATGGGAAACCATCTCTATGGATTTCATAACAGGATTACACAAGTCAAAAGGAAACAACAATTCCATCATGGTGGTGGTAGACAAATTAAGAAAATTATCTCATTTTATACTGGTACAATCCACTTACAAAGTAGTACAGATTGCCCAAATTTTTATGTAAAATATTTTTAGGTTGCATGAGCTACCAAAAACTATAATTTCTGGTCGTGATGTGAAATTTAGCTCAGCGTTCTGGAAAACTCTGTTTGAGGGGTTAGGGATTCAATTAAAATTTAGTACTACCTATCATCCCCAAAGAAACGGGCAAACCGAACGGGTGAATCAAGTAGTAGAGGATATGTTGAGGTCATATGTAATGCAACAACCATCTAAGTGGGAGGACTATTTGCACTTGGTCGAATTTGTGTATAACAATGGTTGGCCAAGCATATACGAAGAATACATCTCATTCATATGTAATACCAAATCCATCTTTTCTTTTCTCTGAGTAAAATTTCGAAAGCGTTAACACATGCCATTTCATATGCACAATAAACCCAACTTCTGAAATTTCAATGCTTGGATGCATCCCATTCATATGCTACAGTGAACCCATATTTTCCTTAAATTTCAATCCATAAACACATCCATTCATGAGCCATAACAAAACCACAAAAAACAAAACCCCCTGACCCATTAATACATTATCTACTCACAGTGAGGTAAGATGAAAGGACAACACTGTCTACAGATCCTCCATGTCTCGGAAGGAGATGAGGAACCACAAAAAACAAAACCCCCTGACCCATTAATACATTATCTACTCACAGTGAGGTAAGATGAAAGGACAACACTGTCTACAGATCCTCCATGTCTCGAAAGGAGATGAGGAGCGTCTGGTGACCCATTAATGCATTTTCTTCTTAGGAGTGCGAGGTAAGACTAAAGAAAATCACTAGCTATGGATGTTTCATGTATCCATAAGGCCTTCATAAATCTTCGTTTATTTTGTAAATACAATAATTTAATTGCATTTTAACACTATAAATACTAAAAATGAGCCCATAAAGAGCAGATAATCAAGAAGGAAATGCTTCAATCACACACTGGAAATCAAGAATGGTGATTATTTTATATCGACTGAATCCACCATCTAATAAAATATTCTTCCATTCTTTCTTTGTTCTTTCCTTCCCACCAAAGCAGTGTGCCGCCATTACCAGATCAAATACTATAACTAAGTTAGGATCCAGAACCAGCTTCTCTTTGTGGCCACCATTATTATTATCACTGCCTTTGTGATTGGAGTCCAGCACCACTATGTCAACAATAATGAGCTTCCCTGTCTTCGGGATCGCCTTCCTGCAACTCTTCAGTATCTTGACATAGTCATCATTGCCTCAGTCATGCATGATCCACTGATGACATCACACAAACAAAGTGTATAATCAAAAACGTACTCTCATCTCATTCTACTTGAATTAAATGACATCTCAGCAAGTTCACGACTTACCTTCATGAATAATAAGCATATTCCATTCCAGAAATACATTGATGATACCATTTTAAAGTCAAAGACAAAAAATTTGTAAACGAGCACATCTAGAAAATGTATTAGATATTAAAACAAGCATAAATCTCACCATGATGTGAATCAATCCGAAATAGAAATCTCACAAGGTTTGAAGATGTCCGAAAAGGCTTTAAACAGTCAGGAAATGGAAATATCACAAGGTTAAAGGGTATGAAGAGCTCTTAAATGCATTGTTTCTATGCATACGCTTCAGACAACAATGATTCAAATTGGGAGATCAAAATTTGTGCAAATAATTACGATGTTAGTATATAACTGCAAAATTTTTAGTATACACAATCAAACTGTAGAATGTAAAAACTCCTCAATGCAAAGGTATTAAATATAAAATCTCTCACGAGCTTAATGGATCTTTAAATGTAGCTTATGCGTAGATAAATTGAGCATTTATGGAACTGGAAATAATATTTTTGTACACTCAAAGTGAGGCAAAATAGATTTGAGGTTTAATGGATTTGGAAATGAATTTTCCATTTTTTTTTGGCTCTTACACAGTATATAAATATGTTAGGGAAAAATTAAAGCTTCTACATTCTTTCAGAGCCAAATATTTTTCTCCTTGTAGTTAAATTTATTGACCGCTACATATTTGCCTATTTAGAACCATGAACAACCCTGCACCAAAAATAGCCAAGATTTGAGCGTTCATGTCCTCCTTACAGAAAACTGAGAAAATAGCATAAAGCTCATCTCTTCCCTATATGATGCCATAGTATAGATGATGTCTGTGAAACTCACATCATTATCATACATCTATCATGGGTTCATATATTTTTACCATATTTTAAGGTGTAGTCGGTACTGACACTATTCCAGTACTGCTACAAGCTGACATAGTGTGGCAGACATTATTTGAATGGGAAGTAGCGGAAGGAGAATGAAACGATGCTATGGGTAGCAAAACAACATAAATAGCCAATGGCCTTGATGAAGGAAGCAACATGAATGTTCACTGGGATTTATCAGAACTTGCAGCGCTTCTCTGATTGAAGGACGCAGCTGTGGATCCCGATGCGAGTAGGAAAGTCCCAAAATCAATGCTCGTTTCATCTGCACTTCCTCAAAATCTCCACCCAACTTATGATCCACAACCTCCATAACTCTTCCCAGCCCATAAAGATCCCAGATCCAGTCCACCAAATTTCCCTCTGATAATGGTGGATTTCGCTCCACAACCAGCCTGCCATTGGCCACCTCCAACACAACGACCCCAAAACTGTAAACATCGGATTCTGCAGTGGCCCTTCCTGTGTAACCACACTCGGGCGACCAGTAGCTAGGCGTCCCTACCATCTTGGTGGTGACAGTAGGAGATGTCTCGTCATGTTCAATGAGTCGCGCGAGTCCGAAGTCACCCAGACGGGCATTGAAGTCCCCATCTAGCATAACATTGTTGGTCTTAACATCCCAGTGAATGATCCTCTACTCCCATTCCTTGTGAAGATACAACAAAGCTGAAGCCAAGCCACATAATATTTGATGCCTATGGGCCCATGTCGGGGGGCCTGATTCAGATGTTTGTCCCCTGGCTGTGCAAAGAGGAGCTTGTCAAGGCTCCCATTTGGCATATAGTCATAGACGAGCAGCAACTTTCCACTATCATGGCACCAGCCCTGGAGCTGCACCCGGTTCCTGTGGCGAAGTCGACCTATGGTACTAATCTCCAACATGAATTCCCTTTTTCCCTGTCTTGACACTGTGGAGATTCTCTTCATCACGACAAGTGTCGCGGCTCCGTCTCGACCTTCAAAAGTTCCCTTGTAAACGCTCCCAAAGCCACTGGTTCCGAGCAGTTCTGTCTCGCTAAAGTTCTTTGTCGCCACACACAATCGTTTGTAGGAGAACCCATGAGGGCCATATGGTGAGCTTGCAGAGTGACCCTGCATAATCGCTAGATTTCCGCTTAGCCCTTGGTCTCAGATCGGTCCGGTACCTCTTCTCCTCTTCATAGTTCTAGCGACAAACCATGCTGACAATCCTGATAGCGCGAGCCTAATGGTTATAGAGCTGACAAGGAGGTTGGCCTTAAGTCCCTTACTTATCGATTCTTGCTTCGAAGTCTGTTCTGGGTGCATATTCAAAGATGATTCGGGCAGGCTAACGAAACTGAAATTCCAATCCAAAATACGTTGAATCTCGGAAGAATACCCCGGCGATGTAGCCGAGAATCCATGCAATGCAGAGTATTGAAGAAAATGATGGGATGAAAGTGAGAACACACTCTCTAAGAGGCTTAATACTAATCAGTGCTTTCCAAAATCCAGGGAAGAAGCACAGCAACAACAACTGTTCGGGAAAAAGCAGTAAAAATATCTTCAAGAGTGACATAAAAGAATAGGAAAAATCAATAAGGCAACTCAACCGATATTTGGAAAAAGCAGTCACACTTCAAATTAACGGTTGAAAGTCTCTCACCTGATCCAACGGAGCAGGGTAAAAGTGTTGATGGTTGTTGATGCATAGGAAGGCCTATCGGCCTAAATATAGATAATGGAGGGAACACAAAGCTTAAAAAAGATTTTGTTAAAAAAGATCCCATTATAATTTAGGAATGTTTTGTTTAAGTAATGACACTAATTTTAGATTTTTTTTATATTAAGTAAATTGTACATGTTAATATTATATATAAAAGTGAATCTATATATAAAGTAATTTCACATTTAAAATATAATATCAAATATCAAATATATATAATATATATATATAATAATCAAAAGTTACACATTAATTAAAAGTAAGATGATTTTGATACACTTACTTAGAAATGAAATTTTCATAAATATTGAGATTTGATATGTAGGGGAACTGTTATCACTAGTTCAAATCCTCGTTGGTGCTTACCTACCAAAAAAAAGAAATTTGATGTGTGTTCTTTTTCACAAATACTAAAATTTAATATGCATTATTATGACACTTAGTATACAAGATTTTTTATTATAACACTTGTAGTATACAGGATTTTTTATTTTATTTTTTATTGTTAAAATAAATTAATTTTTGACAAATTTTATTTGTAACTCTAATAAGAAAATAAAAATTCAAATCTATTTTTTAATTTTCAAATTATTATTTTATTCAAAACTTTAATAAACTTTATAAAATCTTCTTAAAAATTTCTAAACTAATCCAAAGTCAAAACATGTTGGCCATAAATAATTACAATATAACCAGCCAAATATAAGAAAAACCAAATCAGTATATCAATAAACTAATATTAGCAATAAGTTAGCAAATTAATACGTTAATAATCTCTTATTAACGATAAGTTAGCATGCGTACCATTCACTCGGGGAACAGCTAACCCACGATGTCTAATCTAAATCAATAGGAAAAAGAAGAGACGCTCTCGATTGTAAAGCCCATCGAACCCTACCCTAGCGAAAAGAAAGATATGAGAAAGAGCATCAACTGACTACTCATACAAAGAAGAGGGAATGGCAATTAGCTATGGGTAGATACCCACATTTACCATTATATAATCATTATAATATATATGTGAGTAGATCTCCATACTTATCATTATAATCTATTATTATAATTGTTACTTAACAACTGTTCTCCAGCACATCACCTAAAAGGAAAAATAGTTACAATGGTACTGGGGTATCACCAAATCGTGAGCTTCCAGCGTTAGAACAGCCACAGAAAAAGTAAAATTGAGTGTATCATTACCCTTCTTTAAAAGATTCTACGATCCTGAATATCATCCTATAATGGTTTTTCATTATACAAACTCAAATATTAACGTCGTTTGGTGTGAGGCCGGCAGAATTGCTACCTACCACGCTGAAATCTATGGATCATATCCCTCTCACCCTAGCTGAGCTCTTAAATAGACATCCCACCCTGGGGATTGTCAATTGTGGTGCAGGTACCGGAACAAAATGAGAATATTTCGGAATAATTTCTTATGTATAGAAGAGAGACGTGTGAACAATGAACTAGTCGAAATAAAAATGAAGATAAAAATGTTTCGAGGTTTCGAAATTTTTAGACATGGTAAGAAAATCAATCGCTCTGTAATGTTTCTTTAATGTTGCTAGAAACTTGGTAAATATTTTATTTATCACGGTAAGAAAACAAATTGGATAATATTATTATTTTCTGTTTGGATTAATAATATTGTTAATTTCTGAAAATGATTGAGTAATAACAGATTTGTAACTTCTCATAAAGAAATTGAAAAAAGGTAGTTGCTGGTAAAAAAACCTTAACTCCCCCCATCACTGAAAACACTCCAAGGAAAAGTAGGTGAGGGGAGGAAAAAGCCGTGTTGTATGGATAGACAAGAAAAAAAAAAGAAAAAGAATGCTAAGTCTAGTGGTGACCAGATAGCACTAGTACTATGTGCGAAACTCGCTGAATACAGTGATCTTGCAAGAAGGCTTGGGGGGAGATTTGGTCTTGAAGATGAATCTCATGGTCGAGAGATCTACTACTCAGGAAATACAGGTAAATAGTACCTTCGACAACCATACAGTAACATATATTGTTGTGTTTTGATTAATTGTGAGTGTTGTGTTTTGATTAATTGTGAATGTTGTAGAGGGAGCGAGATCCCAAATTTATAAATTATCTCAAATTTCATTGTCAGTAGGGTTTATAATTCTATATGGAATGGATACCTTTTATACTAAAAATCATTACTGTAGAAGTATCATAGAATTAACTCGATAGCACAAATTAATTTATTTACTATGAACAAACACAGTAGAGAAGGACAAACTCACCAGAACAGGTTAGTTTTGTCCGACTAACACTAACTGTAGCATATTGTCTACGCAAGCAGTTATATATTGTTAACAAATTAGTCGAGAGGTATGTTCAAACTCGTAGAAGACCTTTAATAGTTCTGTGTAAAATAGATATGTATATAAACCTAACTTAAGAATCTTGAGTAATATAAGAGCATGCATAAACTTCATTTAAGGAATTTTATGTAAAATAAGAGCCAATATAACTTAAGAACCCATGTAAATTTCGGACCTGTGTGAACTAAGAACCAATTAAATTAAGTACCAGAGGAAATTACCGAAGTTTCTAGTGTAGAAAGATGAGAGAAGCATTAATACCTATGTGAAGTTGTCAGCAAGATCGAACCAAAAACAAAGAATGAGCTATCGAAAACTGTAACAGAGCCTACTCTTATAACCATATGGGTGGTGTTATTTCAAGTAGAGACCACGAAAATTAGTAGTCTAGACCCTGTAGAGCCTTCCTTGAAACCCTTTAAAATGAAACGAGACCCTAGATAGCAAATATTAATAGTTTTTACGCTCGCGCCTAGATTCCTGTAGCTTCAAGAATCATGACCATGGTGGAGGAGACCTGATACTCTATTAATTTCTGAAAAAAGAATAATTGAAACCAAACTTAAGCTCGGAACAAACTAATTCCATGTAAAACTGTACAGGCAAACTGGGAAAATAGCAGAGCCGTTAACACAAGTGGAAAAGATCATATATGTACTCAGAACAATCAATTCCCATGAAAAACTGTACTGATGAACTAGAAAAATAGCAGTGCCATTAACATAACCGAATAGAGCATATGTATTTATTAGCCATGAGAAGAAAAAAAAAGATTATACGGTCATGTCTCAAGAAAATTAAATCCACGAATGATTCGGCATCATGGAAAACTTAAACGATTTCTGTCTTTTAATATAACACATAGTAATGAAAAAAGTTAAAAGTTGAAAAAATCTAGAGTGCAGCCTCAGATATAGCGTCATAGCCTTCATTATCCTTAGACAGACTCAAATTTAAATATGTTCACAACTTTACCAAAAGAGAAGACCTCCACTAGGTAACAAGAGAACTCGTGAGTAACCTGTCATGGGAATTACATTTAGTTCCAGGTTAGAAGCCAGAACTAGCTCCCCTAGAATGATTGAACCTAGAACCACAAACTTTAACCCAAGGAACTTTCTCTTCATGGTCAAAACCCAGGCAGGGATGCCAAAGAGCTTACTAGGAAACCTTCGGGCTCCCAAGCTAGGTAAGGAAGCTGCCACACCTTCCTTACCATTTCTGACCCGCGGTTGCACTTCTACCATACCTGCGGATGGTTACGAGTGAGTTGTAACATTAAACAAGCTTGGAATCAATTAAGGCATAGCAGAGAACACAAAGGAGGAACTCCCACCTAGTAATCAGATGGTTATCGCAAATTCTACGAACAAGAAACCCCTCGGCTACTTCTTAGACATGCCGACCTCATTGTGTTCAAAGCCTACAGGCCAAGAAACCAGCAAGAGGAGAAGCAGAACTGAGCATTGCGCCAAGGGAGGAGGACGCAAATGAAACACATAACACAATAAGAGGGATGAAAAATCCTTCTAGATAGCGCACAACCATGAGATTGAAAACCCATAACCACCATCGTTGATGCGACAAAGGATCCCGAGGTGTTCTGATGCGGCTGCAATGCCAATTAATATGACATAGTAGAGTATTAATCGCCAAAATGACTGGTAGGAGATAAGGTCGATGCGCAACCTGATGTGTCCAGTTTTGGTGTGAATGACTAGTTAATGATACTTTTAGTGGACTACTAGTGACACATTTAACGTCAACTAAGTGGTACAGTTGAAATTCAATGATCCGTGTTATGTAAACAATCAAATGAAAATTATTGCCATGGTAAAGGTAAGACTATAATGTTTGACATAGTCTAGTAATGATATTGTTGTACTTTTATTTATTTTTTTAATTTTGGTATTTTTAATTGTATTTGAAATGGAGATATGACATGTGGTTTCAGAGCTAAGGTTACAAAAATGTGACCTCTGGCAAATGAACTGTAAATTAGTTACCGTTTTCTTTTGGATTTCTAACTGTTGTTGATTTATTAACTTTTTAAGTACAGAGGAATAGGACAACAACAGTTTATAAGAAGAACGAACAGTGTGCCATATAGAAATATGGCTAGCCTAGGACTTGCAACATATCATAAAAATAACCTTGAAATATGGGTGCAGTTAGGAGAGGAGGTTCATAACACAAATCTTACAATACTAGAAATAGTTCAAGAATTAAAAGGTGAGATGGCCTGCTTACGGGATTACAATGCAAGATTAACCATTGAACAGGAAAAAATTATGACGAGTTTGTGTAATAAGTGGAATCAATGCCAGAAAATTCCCAACCCTGAACAAGAATGAATGTTTGAAGAAGAGGATTATCATACGGAGCATGAAGGAACAGTAGGTGGGGAAGAGAATCGAGAGGAGAAGTCGAATAATACCTCTGAGCACCCAACATTAGAAAGGCAGCGGATAGAATTGAAGGAAAGTTTCGGAAAATAAAACCACCACACTTCGATGGAGATTTGGAAGAAGCAGTCGAAGCCTGACTTATTAACATGAATAAATACTTCCAATTATATGAGTATTATCACAATCTAAGAGCCTAGTTGGCTATCCTCCAACTGCAAGGGAAGGCCACTTTGTGGTGGGAGGAGGTCAACATTTTACGAGAGGTGAGTGAACAAAGTATAAATTGGGAGAAGTTACAAAAATACTTCAAGGAGAGATATTTGATGGAACGATTTTACGATGAGAAAGCAAGAGAATTTGGCCTGCGGCCTAGACAGCAAACAATGGATGAGTTTATCACTCGATTTACCTCTTTTTTAGGATATGTACCATACATACATGAGGAAAAGGCTAAGGTACAAACATTCGTTAGCAATATACCCATGGAAATGAGGGAGGGAATTGAGTTTGATGACCCAAAATTGATGGATGAGGTTATACGAAAGGCCAAGATATGCTACCAGCAAAGCAAGCAGAAAGGTGAACTTTTGGGTAGGAAGTGGGCTAACAAGAAAGGTAATAAGATTACTATTGGCAATAGAGGAAATTGAGGCAGTGCTGGCAAAGGGTTTCCCAAGGGGCCAAACAACAAAAATATGCATAAAAACCAGCTTAGAATTAAGCTGCCGTCTGAATCGAGAATCAGCGAGCAAACTGGTAGACTTGATAACGAGGGAACAATGAGACCCCCAATACAATGTTGGGGATGTGGGGGGCCACATTACGTCAAAGAATTTCCTCATCATAAAGGCACTGAATAGTTTTCGTAAATCCACGAAGCATCAATAGTGGACGATGTAGCCCGAAGCATTCCAAAAATTAATGTTGCTCTCGAAGACCATCAGGCAGGGTACCAATCAATTATGGTGGAATTTGAAGGTAAGATTTTTAATCATACCATGTCTATTTTAATTGATCCTAGAGCTACATTAAGTTATGTTAATCCTAAGGTTGTGGAACAATGTAAATTACAGCCTGTCAAATTTAAAAATCCTTGGCTAGTACAGCTAGCAATAGCGGCAAGGAGACGAGTGTTGGCCAAGGTCAATAACTATCCTCTGGAAATAGCAGGTCAGCCTTTGATGGAAGATCTAAACATACTTCCTCTTTGATCATATGACGTGTTGATAGGCATGGATTGGCTGGAAAAACACTAGTCCATTAGAAACTGTAAAATGAAAACTATCTACTACAAGAATGAGCTGGGAGAAGGGCGGGAGATGCAAGGCATCCTGAGGCCCATGTAGGTTTGGCCGATAACTGCCTCTCAACTGGCAAAGTGTATTAGGAAAGGGTGTCAGGTTTATGCTATTTAGGTTGGGTATGCCAACTCAAAGGACAAGACAACCACTTTGGATAGTATTCCAGTTGTTCAACAATTTGCAAATGTATTCCCGGAAGAGGTACTGAGACTGCCACCCAAAAGAGATATAGATTTTAATATTGAATTCGTGCCAGGAGTAGCTCTGGTTTCCCGAGCCCCTTATCTTATGAGCACACTAGAGCTCACAGAACTAAAAATGCAATTGCAGGAATTCTTGGATAAAAATTCCATCCGCCCCAGTGTGTCACCTTGGGGAGCCCCCATGCTGTTTGTCAAAAAGAACAATGGAACCCTTCAAATGCGCATGGACTACCGTCAACTGAATAAGTTAACAATTCAGAACAAGTACCCATTGCCCCAGATTGACAAACTATTTGACCAAGTAAAAGGGGCAACCATATTTTCAAAAATTTACTTACGATCGGGATATCACCAGATCAGTATCAGAGAGGAGGATATAGCCAAAACTACTTTTAGGACCCGTTATGGACACTATGAGTTTATGTTATTACCCTTTGGGTTAACCAATTCTCCTGCGACCTTTATGTGTTTAGTGAATATCATATTTCATCATTATTTAGATAAATTTGTATTAATATTTATTGACGATATCTTGATATATTCTTGGAATATTGAGGAGCACAAGGAACACCTCAGACTCATGATGCAAACCCTCCAAAACATCAATTATATGCCAAGTATAGCAAGTGTGACTTCTTTAAGGAACAAATTCAGTACTTAGGACATATTATCACTAAGGATGGAATCAAGGTGGACCCTAAGAAGATAAAAGCCATAATGGAATCGCCGGTACTGAAGGACATAGCGGATATAAGATATTTTATGGGATTAGCAGGTTATTACCGACTGTTCATGGAAGGATTCTCTAGAGTTTCCTATCCTATCACCTCCCTACAAAAGAAAGGGAAAGCTTTTAAATGGACTGCAGATTGCGAAAATAGTTTTGAATAGCTCAAGCATCTGCTCACCACAGCGCCTATATTAAGCATAGCACATCCAGGTAAGGACTATGTGGTGTGCACAGATGCGAGTAAGGAAGGGGTAGGAGGGGTATTGATGCAAGAAGGTATGGTAATCACCTATGAGTCCAGAAAATTAAAGGAACATGAGCAGAACTATTCCACATATGATCTAGAGTTGGTAGCTGTTAATCACGCCTTAAAGATGTGGTGCCACTACTTGATGGGTAAAAAGTTTCTATTGACAACTGACCATCACAACTTGACTAGTTATTTTAGTCAGCCTACCCTAAATGCTAGGCAGACACAGTGGGTGGCTTTCCTAAGTGGCTTTGACTTTGAGATTAAGCATCTGAAAGGGAGAGAGAACTAGGTATCAGATGCTTTAAGTTGAAAGGTACATTGTCTTTATTAAATTTCTTACAGCGAAGGGTGGACTACCTTCGATGAAATGATTAAAAAGGTAGTAGAACAATATTCAAAATATCAGAAAATAGGACAACAAGTTCATAATCCAACCAGCAAAGAAAATCTACAAGGTTACACTATGAATGCTGCTGGCATGCTAAATTATAAAAAAAGGTTGCATGTTCCAAACCAAAATGGCATTAAAAGATTAATTTTACATGAATTTCACAGAAGTCCTTATGCTAGACACCCAGGGTATCAATAGTTGATTACCGCACTCTGGAAGGAGTATTATTGGCCAGACATGAAGAAAAATGTATCAGAATATTTGTTACGTTGCCTGGAATGCCATCAAGTTAAAGCAGAACATTAGCACCCTGTTGGGTTATTGCATCCACTACTAATTCCAGAGTGGAAATGGGAAACCATCTCTATGGATTTCATAACAGGATTACGCAAAGTCAAAAGGAAACAACGATTCCATCATGGTGGTGGTGGACAAATTAAGCAAATTAGCTCATTTTATACTGGTACAATCCACTTACAAAGTAGTACAGATTGCCCAAATTTTTATGTAAAATATTTTTAGGTTGCATGGGCTACCACAAACTATAATTTCTGATCGTGATGTGAAATTTAGCTCAGCGTTATGGAAAACTCTGTTTGAGGGGTTAGGGATTCAGTTAAACTTTAGTACTACCTATCATCCCCAAACAAACGGGAAAACCGAACGGGTGAATCAAGTAGTAGAGGATATCCTGAGGTCATATGTAATGCAACAACCATCTAAGTGGGAGGACTATTTGCACTTGGTTGAATTTGTGTATAACAATGGTTATCATACTTCTTGCAGATGAGCTCGTTTGAATTTTTGTATGGATGGAAATGCTATACACCCTCAAGCTCAGGGGGGACCAAAGGACAAGTTAATGCTAGGGCCAGAAATGTTAAAAGAGATGGAGGAAATGGTCAAGAAGGTACGATATAATTTGAAGGCAACCCAAGATAAGCAAAATATTTTCGCTGATAAGAAGAGGAATTTTAAAGAGTATCAACTAGGGGATCATGTGTATGTGAGGATTCACGTAAAAAAGAGTATGTTACAATGGAGTGGGTGCACCAAGCTGGCACCTCAGTTTTGTGGACTATTTCAAATGTTGGCGAGTCTTGGGCCAGTGGCATACCAGCTCACCCTACCAAGCCATATTCGGGTCCAAAATGTCTTCCATGTGTCAATATTAAAAATATAAGTTTATGATCCTAAGCACATAGTCGGTTGGCAAGATATACAGGTAAAGAAGAATCTTAAGTAGGCCAGTTAATTGAGATGTTAAAGGAAAAGATGACTTTAACTTTGTTGTCTTAAGTCGAACTGAAAGGAGAATTCTTGGTCGAGCCGCTGAGTATTCTCGAACAGAGATAAGTAATGTTGCAAAAAGGAGCCATCACCCAGGTTAAAGTGCAATAGCAGCACTTTGGGTTGGATGAGGCCACTTGCAAGGATGAACAACTCATGAAAGAAGCGTATCCAAAGTTGTTTGAGACTGGAAAACATCGGGATGATGTTTGATTTCAAGGGGGCAAGATGTAATGTTCCCAGAAAAACTGTAAATATTTTATTTACCACTGTAAGAAAACAAATTGGATAATATTGTTATTTTTTTTTTGGATTAATAATATTGTTAATTTTTGAAGTTAGAAAATGATTGAGTAATAATAGATTTGTAACTTCTCATAAAGAAGTTGGAAAAAGGTAGTTGCCGACAAAAAAAAAAAAAAAACCTAACTTCCTCCCCTAACTAAAAACACTCCAGGGAAAAGGGGATGAGAGGAGGAAAAAACCATGATGTATGGGAAGACAGGAGAAATAAAGAAAAATAATGCCAAGTCTTGTGATAACTAGATAGCATTAGAACTATGTGCGAATTTGCTGAAGATAGTAGTCTTGCAAGCAGGCTTGGAGAGAGATTTGGTCTTGAAGACAAATCTCATGGTTGAGAGGATGACAAGCAGAGGTTGAAATGGTGACTGAGATCATTGGGATCTACTGCTTAGGAAATACAGGTAAGCAATACCTTCAAAAACCACATTGTAAAAAAAAGTATTGTGTTTTGATTAATTGTGAGTGTTGTAGAGGGAGCCAGCTCCCAAACTTATAAATTATCTGAAATTTCATTGTCAGTAGGGTTTATAATGGTTTATAATTCTATATGGAATGGATACCTTTTATACCGAAAATCATTACTGTAGAAGTATCACAGAATTAATTGGATAGCAAAAATTAATTTATTTACTGTGAACAAACATGATAGATAAGGACAAATTGACCAGAACAGGTTAGTTTTGTCTGATTGACACTAACTGTAGCATAGTGTCTACACAAGTAGTTATATATTGTTAACAGATTAGTGGAGAGGTATGTTCAAACTGGTAGAAGACCTTTAAGAGTTTTGTGTATAATAGATACATGTATAAACCTAACTTAAGAATCTTGAGTAATATAAGAGCATGCATAAACTTAATTTAATGAATTCTATGTAAAATAAGAACCCATGTAAATTCCAAACCCGTGTGAACTAAGAACCAAATAAATTAAGTACTAGAGGAAATTACTGAAGTTGTTAGTGTAGCAAGATGAGAGAAGCATTAATACCTGTGTGAAGATGTCAGCAAGCTCGAACCAGAGACAGGGAACGAGCTAGCTAAAACTGTAATGCGGCTTACTCCTATAATCGAATGGGTGGTGTTATTTTAGGCAGAGACCATGGAAATTAGTAGTCTAGACCCTGTAGAGCCTTCCTGAAAACCCTTTCACAGGAAACGAGACCCTAAATAGCAAATATTAATAGTGTTTACGCTCACACCTAGATTCTTATAGCTTCAAGAATAATGACCATGGCGGAGGAGACTTGATACTCTATTCATTTCCGTAGAAAGAATAATTGAAACCAAACTTAAGCTCAGAACAAAATAATTCCATGTAAAACTGCACAGGTGAACTGGGAAAATAGTAGAGCTGTTAACACAACTGGAAAAGAGCATATATGCACTTAGAACAATCAATTCCCATGAAAAGTTGTATAGATGAACTGGAAAAATAACAGTGAAGTTAACATAACCAAATAGAGTATATGTATTTATTAGTCATGAGAAGAAAAAAATTGATTATACAATCATGTCTCAAGAAAATTAAATCCACGAATGAGTCAGCATCATGGAAAAATTAAACGATTTATGTCTTTCAATACAACACATAACAGGTCATGACCAGAGTTAAAAGTTGAACAAATCTACAATGTAGCCTCACATATAGGGTCTTAGCCTTCGTTATCCTTAGACAGACTCAAATTTAAATATGTTCACAACTTCACCAAAAGAGAAGACCTCCACTAGGTAACAAGAGAACTGGTGAGTAACCTGTTCTGGGAATTCCATTTAGTTCTAGGTCAGAAGCCAGAACTAGCTCCCCTGGAATGATTGAACCTAGAACCGCAAACTTGAACCTGAGGAACTTTCTCTTCGCGGTCAAAAACCCAGGTAGGGATGCCAAGGAGCTTACCCGAAAACCTTCAAGCTCCCGAGCTAGGTAAAGAAGCTGCCACCCCTTCGTTACCATTCATGACCCGCGGTTCCACTTCTACCATACCTGCAGAGGGTTGCAAGTTAGTTGTAACATTAAACAAGCTTGGAATCAATTAAAATATAGCAGAGAACACAAAGGAGGAACTCTCACCTGGTAACTAGATGGTTATTGCAAATTCTATGGACAAGAAACCCCTCCGTCACTTCTGAGACATGTCGACAGCATTGTGCTCAAAGCCTGCAGGCCGAGCAACCCGCGAGAGGAGAAGGAGAGCTAAGCATGGCTCCAAGGGAGGAGGACACAAATGAAATGCATAATCCAACAACAGGGACAGAAAAGCCTTCTGGATAGCGCATAGTCGTGAGATTGAAAACTCATAACCACCACCGTCGATGTGATGAAGGATCTCGAGGAGTCTTCACATGGCTACAATGCCAATTAATTCGACAGAGCAGAGTATTAATTGCAAAATGACCGATAGGAGATAAGCTCGATACACGAGCTGATGTGTCCAGATTTGGTGTGAATGACTATTTAATGACACTGTTAGTGGACTGCGAGTGACACATTTAACGTCAACTTAGTGGTGCAATGGAAATTCAATGATCCGTGTTATGTAAACAATCCCATGAAAATTATTACCATGGTAAAGGTAAGACTATAATGTTTGACATAGTCGGGTAATGATAATGTTATAATTTTTTTTTTTTTTAATTGTATTTGAAATGGAGATATGATACACTCTTTAATTATTTCTAACGAGAATGTGATTCTTTTGGAGAGTGAAATTTGCTTCAACCGGTAGAAATGTGAAATCCTGTTAGAATATTGCTGATTTCTTTTTTTCCTTAAATCAGAAAGCTAAAGTGTTTGAATAATTTTTTTGACAATCCAATAGAACGAGAACCATCCAAAACCCTTGTGACATCTAAAGTCTTGAAATGCTACAGCTGTAACTCATATTTTCAAAAAAAACTACTGGATTTTAAGAAATTTCCATTATTTTACAGACTAATATGTGGGTCCTTTTAAAGTATGCTCCATTGGTTCTAGTGTTAGAAGTATGAGTGTCTTGTCTAATTATCCTATGCTGCTAAGTTTTTGGTTAGAATTTGGAAAAATTCTTTTGACCAAATATTATATTATTTTATTATTTAAAATGAATTTTTATTAAGTATATGGATTTAACAAAGGGTAAAATCTGCCGCATACTAAAATTATAGAAAATTTACAACTTAAATTCGTTATTTCTCAATTTTTTTTAAAGAATGAAAAAACAATTTATTACTAAAATCTGTCGAATATTAAAATTATTGAAAATTTACAACTCCGACTCAAACTTGTGATCTAGAAAATCTCTAAAAACCAATCCAGAAAAAACGGAGTTGTCTATAATGCGACTTTTTGGAGATTCCGGTGACGGAATCCGGGGGAAGAAATGAAGTTAAATCTTGATTTTTAAGCAGTTAAAATGGTTTTTTAACTGCATATTTGGATTCAGCGCCCTGAAAAACCCCTGGGAGCCATTGATTATGCAGAAACTAGCTATCAAACATGGGATTCCAATGAATTGCTGCCGGATTTTGACCGGAAAAATCTGCCGGAAAAGCTTTCAAAAAGTCGCATTATAGACTACTGCAGAAAAAACCCATAGTCTTTATTTTTAAATATTAAAAACCAATCCAGAGCAAACCCATAGTCTTTATTTTTAAATATTATTGCTTTGGACGTTGGCAATAAACACGTGTAACATGGATTACTTGTCATTCGAGCATTAGTTGGACGGATTATCGGACAGTAACACCGTCCTTGGTATGACTTAGCATTATAACAATAATGGAACGGAGAATCGAAAGCCAGTCCCGCAGCTGGAAATATGGTATTTGCAGCCATTTGCCAAATGACCTTCCATGCTTGATAGCTTTAGTATTTAGGAGTGAAGATGGTCTTTTAAGGAAGCAGAGAAAAGAACAGTTGGGAATGAAGAGCGGAGGTAGCATTTTAAATATACCGCGGGTTGATTCGTTGGAGTATAATAATAGAGTTTTGATAAAGCATAATGGTTATGTTTATTAGATTTTGAAATCTTCTGAACATTATATTGAGTTGACCTTGTTATAAAGTTCAATTTCTTTGTACTCATTTGATATGTTAGATTTTGGAATATTGCGACTCTGATCACTGGTTATTCCTCTGCCGCCTTGGAAGTCAATCCGTCTGTATTTGGATAAGATTCGGATTCTACAGCGATCTGTGACATCCGACAGCCCACCATATACAACGTACCCATTTAATGGCACAGTCGTTTGAATCTGAATTTTGAGTTCAAATTTGAAAACCCGCCATCAAAATTTTAATCGTGAGCGCCATGATCATTGCAGCGAACGGCTGCCAGTCCGACTCTCTGGAGGGTGCAGCGAAAGACGGTCTGGTGGTGGCTGTGACCATCATGGCGATGGCGATCAATATGTACATGGCTTCCACTGCCGGCATCCTCGTGCAAGGTTACACAGTGACACTAATCATTATGTGGAGGATGGCTCCGTCATTTTTTTGTTTTTCTGTTTCCGCACATTGTTTTGTTAACCACACAGTATAACAAACATTTCTTTTTTTTTAGCTGGTGCACTCACAGCTTTTCAGAAAACTATGAGGGAGTAAACTCACAAAGAACTTCCTTGAACTTCCATTAAACGAGAATATATACATGATGGTTGCTTTAGTCCAGTGGGTTAGCTTAGTCCGGACTTGTAATTCAGCGTTTAGGTAGAAGCTTGTGACTTTTCCTTCTTGATTTGATAGGAGGTAAATATTTTACAAATATGAAGAGGAGGAAGGAAAAATCCCGATTTTTTACCTTCGATCAAACCAAGAAAAAATCACAAGATTCTGCCTAAAACACTGAATTACAAGTCCGGAATAAGCTAAACCGCTCGACTAAAGCCACTGTCATGTATATCTTCTCGTTTAATGGAAGTTCAACGAAATGCTTATTTTCCTGCTGGTGCTACAATCCAATAACAAACAACAATTTGAGCCCTAACAGTTTGCGACCTGTTCCTCCTATAATAAATTCAATATAACAAAAATCAGATAAATAAAGCATATATTGCAGTGGATATTGGACGAGAAATTAAAAAAGTCAACACCACAGAATTTTTTAGTTGGAGAAGAAATAAGTTTTTTGAAGAAATATTAGGAAATATATGGTGGAAACCGAAAAAAGTTTAAATAATTTTAGATGCAACTATATGTATGTCTAGCTTTGTTGCTAAGTGCTTTCCAAAGTTCAAAGATAGTATTGACAGAATCGTATCCAATTTGGTCCAAGAATTTATATTTTTTTAAACCAAACGACACCAGCAATCATTTCCGAATTTCTTCTCTTGAGTTTACTCCTCATAGTTTGCTGCACCCGCTAGAAGAAAAATGTTTGTTCTACTTTGTGGTGAACAAAACAATGTGCCGAAACAAGAAGAAAAAAAAAAACACAATGTGCAGAAACAGAAGGAAAAAAAAGAAAGAAGACGGAGCCATCCCCACATAACGATCAGTGTCACTATGTAACCTTGCACGAGGATGTCGACAGTGGAATCCATGTACATATTGATCGCCACCACCATGATGGCCACAGCCACCTGCAGACCGTCTTTCGCTGCACTGGCGGACCGCTGTTATGATAGAAATTAAAATTTTGATGGCGGGTTTTCAAATTCGAACTCAAAATTCAAATTCCAACGACTGTGCCATTAAATCTGTTCGTTGTATATGATGGGCTGTTGGATGTGACAGATGGTTGACAAATCCAAATACGGACGGATTGACTTCTAAGGCGGCAGAAGAATTGTAGGTGGCCCGAGTGGGAATTTTTTTTTATTCCTCCGTTTGGGGTACATTATTCCTATTGTGAATATTATAAGAATTAATTTTATATTTAAATATTATTGAAATTGGTATAAGAATTTATATTAAATATTTTCTATTAATTTTTTATTATAATTATAGTGTTTATTTTTAATAAAGCTTTTATAATTTCAATTTAATTATCTATAGGTGGATACTAGAAGTTTTTATGAAATATTTTAGAATATTTTTAATAGTCATACATTGAAGGTTGTGATTTATTAATTAGATCTATCTCATGTTGTTGAATAGAATGATTTTTATCCTCCCCACCTAGATTCAAATCTTATTCATGACATGATGCGCAATAATACCTTGATAACAAGGGTTATAGTATCTTAGTATAGCACTGTGAAGAGTATAACTCATACTAGCGAGCTAAATCCTAACTCATACCAGCGAGCTCAATCTTTCCCAATCTCTTTCCCAATCTTTCCCTAGAGCTTGGAGGGAGGTTGATTTATTTCCTTCGGAAAAGGAAAAGATTGATCTCAAAAGTAGGTATACTCTTTCTACTCCTTTTCCATTTAATTAAATTGATTAACTAAAGAAAATGATGTCATATGAACAAGTGTCAAATAAAATGAGTTATGTTTTTTTGGCCATGTGGTATTATATCTATGGTTAACCATGGTTAGTAAGCTCATTATATTTTTTTCTTAAATATATGTATCTTTAACTCGTATATTGATTCTTTTTATTATTTACAATAATAACTTAAAACAAAGTTTAATTTAGTTATTGTTTATGATTTTGTTTACCTTGTCAATGTGAGATGAATAATGAAGTGAATTCTTTCATGCTTATCATGGATTTATTCCTATAGTGTTTTACCAACCATTTAATTTGCATGGATATGATAGTTTATTCCTTTTTCCTTATAGAATATGTTTGAATTTATTTTTGAGAGATAGTCTGTGAGATATCCATTTTGCCAACAATTATTTCTATGTTTTTTTCGTGGTATTTGATGGGAGAAATTCATTATTTAAAAAAAAAAAAATATATATATATATATCACATCATGAGTTCTACTCTCTCAATGAGGTGTCAGATAATAGAATATCCATGAAATGGTTTAAATTAGGTAAGGTGGTTGATGAGTGTCATTACAAGAGGTTAATGTGGTAGAAAGTCTTCATAAGTCTAATGAGATTTCCTTGTCTAGGTTTCTCCACTTGTCACCTTCATGTACCTATTGTTTGAAGCCACCTCCATCCATGAGCATGGGTCTAATGACCATTAAAAGCTGAAGTGGATGAGGCATTCCTCTTAGTTTGCATCTTAGGAAAGCACAAGAGGAAATGAATTCCCACTGGATTGCACCATGAATTTCGTTTCATGAGAGGAAAAATTCCGTGGATGGTTTATTATATTCAATGATAGAGGTAGCAAAGGAGAATAATGGGGTGCGGGTACTTCACCTAATTCAAGGCATGATTTTGTATTTCATCTTGTAGGAGGCTATCTTGCATTCATTATCTAGAGGTTCATTCTAGAATTATTTTATCTAGACTTGGTTTGGACTACAAGGAAAGCATTTTAAGTAGAGAAATCTCACAAGTGAAGGAAGGCTAGTCTTTGCATAAGTCAATTACAAAGAGCTGTAGATATATCATTCTAAAACATTGTAAAAACAATAAAGGGGAAACATATTATAAGGTATTGGGGGCTTAGTGGACATCCAAGACTATGGGAAATTATATGTCATGTGCACAGAAGATGATATGGAGAGGGCTCATAGGTAGTCCCTTTTTAGGTTCCCAATAGAAAGTAATACATTAGTAGACAAGGACGACATGGGCATGTAATGGTTGTAGGAGAGTATGGACATGAAACATGTATTAGAGGGAAATCAAGACTTTGTCTTCCACCCATGCAATTTTCAAATCGAGGAAACAAAATATTTTAGTGAAGTTGAGATGGATTGGACCATAAAAGCCAAATATACATGTGTGACAATAAGAATACTAGAAGACAATAGTTTGATATTAATGAGAATCAATACTATTTGTAATTGCCTACATTCTTATTATTCACATTTTATGTCATTCAATGTTGTTACATTGCCACTTTGGATTCAAAATTTCTATTTCATCATTTTTCATCGTTCAAGTTATTAAGAGTCTCTATATTCTCAACATATTGAAGCAACAAAGAAAATTTAAAATCAAAATGACGAGATTAATATTTACATATTTAACATATTTAAAATAATCAGAATAATTAGATGTTTAGTTTTCCTTTTTCTGGTCATGATTGATAGAAACAAGCATAAGTTCATATTAACACTGAATGTATCAAGTGCTAAGAGGGATCAAATCTCGTGGGGTGAAAACCATTCCTCAAGTTTTAGACTCAAAAAAGAGGTTTTCACCTCAAGAGATTTGATCCCCATCAACACTTGATAGATCCAAAGTTAAGAGGAATCTAGGATTGTTTTTAATGAAATTTGTGAAATTTATAATAGCAAAAAGATACAA
>APFE030086248.1:0-21073 GCA_000404065.3 Pinus taeda
ATGTTTTTTTTTAATATTTTTGTTTTCTTTTTGTTTTCATTTTATGTAATCAGTTCTAAGTTAAATTTTGAGGTTTTGTATTGAAATCTAAGGCAGTGGTGAGTTCAATGCAATGGCTTTCACTAACTTTCATTGATATTTAGAGTCTATGAAATACTTTTCTATTAAAATTATGGAAATCTCGAATGTGTTCCCATTTATTTCTTAGGAATCGAATTTAAAGGATACAAACGAAAATATATTGAAATCATTATACACATATTATACCTTCCAGGTGACTTGGAAGAGAGTGTATTAAAATATAAAAATATATTTTTGATGGTTATTGAGTAGTTAATAAATATATTTTAGGAAAAACATTAAAATATATGAAATCTAATAAATATAGGTTGGAAAATTTGAATGATAAATATATAAATAATACATTTATTTGAAAGTTTGAGATAACCTATTTTTTTCACTATTTCTAAGAGGCTTGCAATACTCTAGGAGTATCAAAAACCTAGCTACTAAATCACCGAGGGCTTTTTTAAGTACAACCAATTATTTATTGGATTAAACAATGATGGAAATTATAAGGAAACAAACATTGGGCTTACCAAAAATATTTTGATCTATAAATATATATATTAATATATGTATCTATAAATTCACTAATTATAATGAATTATTATTATCTATTTCTATATATTAACCCCCACAAAATTGTTCCCCTTATTTAATATAACCTTTGACCACTCTGACCACTATAATGTCTGATACAATATGTATATCATATTGGGTATATCATTGCAATTATTTACTTCTAACTTTTTGGTTGCGATGTGCCATACATTGGTCATGGTTCCCTCGAAGGATTTTAGCATAGTTTCTATTTTTCTCAACGATTTCGAAATGAACTACCCTTCATACATGGAGTTCCTTCCAATATTATACAAGCTTTTGAGTATTTTAACTCTATAATTAAATGGTAACTAGATTCTCATCTCGGTATAATTTTTATTTGTACAAGCATATATGTATAATACTAATATTATTCCATCTACAACAAAGTATCAGATTGAAGGATGTCATCTATATTAGACTCTACTTATCTTAAAACACTCTATAATGTTCTTTGTTTGATTAATTTAGAGTGATTCCAATCCAAACTAAGGAATTCATTTTTGTGTGTGTAGGTTAATCTATGACTAACTTGGGTTATCTTGTGACATTGTTTTGGGGTCAAAATTTATGAAAGTTATTTTGTCTACTCTTTGGCCTTCAAGTGCTTATTAAACACCTCCTCTTTATAGGGGTTCAGTGTCAGTTCTAATTTTCACTTGATGTTGGATACAAGTAAATTTGATATTGTTTGAGTGTAAAGAAAACCCATAAGTAGCTGGAGATTTTCCCAAAAGGTACGACACTCAAAACAATGCATGTATATCGATTTCAATTCAAGCGATTTACCCTCTCTTTGTTAGTGAGAATATTTAATTATGAGAAAATAGTTTTGGTTGTCTTATGGCCCCAACAATGTAAATATTTATTTTTATTCATAAGAACAATTTATACAATCTATTTACTTGTTACTGTGTGTAATTAAGTCATTCCATCAATGTTTTACAATACTATGATATTTTTTCTATTTATATTCTATGAGGACATATTAGATATTTGGGGCAACTCTATATATTTTGTTTCTACATAATGATTTTATATAATTTACTATTACTATCATTTTCTTTGAAGAAAAGAATATGAAAATTAGGGAGGAGGTGTGTTGAACACTTGTCATGGGAGTTTGTGCAGGTTGTCCTTTAGGCCCTAGTAATACCTTACCGAAGGTTTCTTGTTCCATGGCCAATTGATATGATTCCAATCCTTTGATTTATAGCAAGCTAAACTAGGTATACATTTGTTTTTCTACAAGTTAAACTATGTATAAATTTATTTTTCTTCTCCAATAGTTCTTTTCTGTAGTAGCTTACAACAGACTATACTTTTATAGGTGAATAAGGGTTATTGTGCATGTTTATATATTTATCCATTAAAACAAGATTCTTTAATTTATTATATAATATCCTTTTGCATCTTTGCAAACATTCAAGTGTATTATTTTTTAGAATATAATTATCTAAGATTTTCTTGTTGGAAATAAGTTAAAGTGTATTTAATTCCTCTAACCAAGAACTATATTTCCAATTAGTTCCCCCAAAGATCTATCTCCTACTTCCCAGGAGAACAAATAGTAGCCATTTCCCAATTGACATTTCCTTGACCCTTAGCAGAATCTTGCTACTTTTGTGGTATGAGTACAATCATTCTTTCCCAGTATACCCTTATCTTCTATACAACCCATTTTATCTCCAACAATCTGTTTGAGTTTCTCCCATGACATTTTTATTTTCAGTCATGTGTTTTCTTGGTAGTCTGCAAAACGAACAATTCAACTCTAGAAAAAAGAACTTTTTTGTTTACTTTTTATCTTGCCTCTTCTTGCGCATAACTACTTCCATGTGAATTAGAAGTATAATATCACATGTAAGCCTTTAATAGTTTTTTAAGAATCATAAAACAAAAAGCCAATTTTTTTATATTAATAAAAATAAATATTTACACTGTCATATGTCACATCAATTGACCAACTTTGACTTCTTAGTGGCAATTAAATATTCAATTAAAAAGGTCATAATATAAATTTACCAAGGCTTATTACAATTCACTTTTGTAATTAGAGGAAACATAAGCACCTTGAAAACTACATCTTTAGCATGTTTAAAAAGAAAGTTGTATATTTTGAAGTGAATTGTGTGTTTTCTTTGAAAATTAATTTATTAACTTAAACAAAAATATAAATCAAAGGATGAAATTCAACTGCAGATTTGTATTTTTGAAATATATTTTGATTAAAATATTTGTAAACAAATTAAGTTCAACATAAGTGACTTAAAATAAAATATTTAACTTTTTCCTGCTTTTCTTCTAATATTATGATATTATGTATGTGTAAAATCATGAGAGAAAAAGGCAAAAATGAACACAACAAATAAAACCATACTAAAACATAAAAAACACATTTTAAATTCTATCATTATAAAGCATCAATTTCTAGCTAATTAATCTCTAAAGTACATAATTTCTTGCAAATTATGATAAATGTTTTGTGGTGTATTTTTTGAAATCTATTGAGTAGTTGTGCTTGCAAAAAGTTTATCATCATAATCATTTGTGACATTAAAATTATTTTTATTATTGAAAGATATGTTAATTAATAGAGGTTATGATCATTTGTAGAAATAAATTGGATGTTATTAAATTGAATATCAATTCACACATAATTTTTCACATAAAATAAGTTAAAACCATTATATATGCACAAACACAAAAATATACACAAAATAAACTATAGTCACAAACATTTGAAATTCTATCATAAAACATAAAATTATAATTAATTATACGAATATATTCATTAAAAATAATTGCGATTTTAAAATACACACATTGAATGGTGGTGGTTACAAAAAATGATACATTTTCATTCATGATGTCATGGTCATTTACTAAAATAAGTGAACTTTTATTAAATTGAGCATAGATAAGTTATGCAAGCATTCAATTCATTTAAAGTGTAATTGTTGAATTGGATACTATGCATGCTTAAAATCATCATATAAGTTATTTCTATCAAGTGATTCTAACAAAATTTCTATTGTGTTCCAAAATTTATAGACATACAAATACAAACGAAAAAAGAAATACATTACATAAAATAAAAACACAAACTTTTAAAATTCTACCATCACAAAACATGGATTTGTAACTAATTATCAATATGTATTGATTAGAAATGCTTCTCAAAGATGCATTGAATAGTGATACTTACAGAAAATCCATAGCCATTCATGATGTTATGGTCATTTGCAAAAATAAATGAAATTTTGTTAAACTAAATGCTAATCTAAACATATATAGTTCAATACACATTCAATTAATTGGGATGGTAATTCTTGTATATTATATTTTATGTGTGTAAAATCATCGTAGAGGTTATTTGTATCAATTAAATAGACAATTTGGGCAATTACCTTCCATACGAGATATTCTAATGAAAGCATTTCTTGTGTTCTAAAATTATACACAAACAAGAGCATAAACAAACAAACACATACATTTCATAGAATAAAAACACAAACATTTAAAATTCTATCATCACAAAACATAAACATGTAGCTAAATTATAAAAATCATATTAATTAAAAACAATTATAAAGAGTATTGTGCATTGAATAGCGGCACTTAGAAAAAATCAAAGTCATTGATGATGTTGAAAAAATAAGATTTTATTAAATTAAACAACAATTTAAAGATTGGTAAGTTAATATACAAATTCTTCTCATTCTAAAATTAATTATTATATATGATATTACATGTGTGTAAAAATATTATACTCAAACAAACAACCACATGCAAACAAAAGCATAACAGACAAATACATAGCAAAAAATAAAACTACATACATTTAAAATTATATCATCACAAAACGTCAATTTGTAAATTAATTTTTAAATTTTATGTTTATTTCGTTTGATATGTTTTTAATTTTACATTGAATGATTGTGGTTAAAAAAATATTCATGCTCATATTCATGTGTGATGTTGTGATTATTTGTATTGTTGAAAAGCTTATATTGATTAAAAACAATCATGAAAACTTGTGATTTTCAAACACACAAAAACTAGTGATGATTCTTACAAGGAAAATCTATAGTCATTGTTACTTGTGGTATTTTCATGGACATTTCTATCTCTAAAAATTATTTACTAAAATTATTTTTGAAATTTTGATTTTATACTAAATAGACTTAACAAATTATAAACTCCACCCTTTTTGTACTGTAAAATAAAAAAAATGAGTAAAATTTAAGATAAGAATATATTAATTAAAATATAAAATTAAAGATTGATAGTGGAATTGTGTCAAGAGGACAAGCTCGGTGTGATGGCTAGGGTTTCATAGTCCTTTTGCTTTCCTTATGCGGTTGGGTTTCTTCAGACATCAAATGCACCTTCTGCGTCATCGCTAGGACACGATCTCACTGCTCGTGTGTCCAATAATGGAGTTTTTGAATGGAGTTAACTCTAGTTCCGGTCTCCTATGCAAGGATGGAGACTGACAGCCTGTACTGTTAGTAGTATCATTCACCAAATGATAGATGCAGAGTACCTTCTCAGCATGTACATACACGATGGAATAGAAGGAAGTGAAGGGCATCACATTCATGAGTTAGGAATGGACTTGTGTAGGATTAAGGCGACTATAGAGCAAAAATCTTATAATTGTTTGGTCTTAGTCACAAGAGAAATATCGATCAGATCTGATAGGAAAAATATTGGCTACATAAGTGAATATTCCACCTCGAAAACTTCATTTCATAGATCTATTGTTAAAGATCCTGAATCTGGATATTCTCAATCCCCTGAGCACATTAGCTTGTCAAAATGGAGGAGTAGCATTGTATGTGAAAAGTCTACTTCGTTTTTTGCCAGATCAAAATTTTCCTCGATCAAAGTGGGTGGGTTTGGTTGTTTGGCCATCACTTATGAAGTCAATACTGCCACGGAAATCCATATCACTCTTTTGCAGATCGACACTTATCCATTGATTCTACTGAATATTTGTGTGACCGTCAAGTATGGGCACTCGATCTAGTAGCCTTCCAGATTTTTGTCAAATCCCCAAATGGAAAATCAATATTATTTTGGGTTTTGGCCACAAATCACGTCAAACAATTAAAGCAAAATATCATGCACACTCTGGGTATCCCACTACTCCTACAAAGTCTAATCTGTAGATGAAAATCAATGCAAGAAGATGTGATGTTACAAGATTATAACATCCTCCCGTTATCCACCATCATATTAAACTTGAGGATTCGGGGAGGATCACCTCGACCAATAAATTCAAAGGGCACAAGGGCATTGTCTAGATCTAGTATTCATAAAGTAACATAATCAAATAAAGGGCAAGTATATGGAATCTTTTCTTTCATAGATATCCTCAAAGGAAGATGTGTTGCCTCAACAACACCAGATCAGAAACACAATATACCCAACCCCTACATAGTGGAACAACTAAATCAAATCCCAGTATTGACTGTATATCTACCATAAACATATTATTTTTTCATAACATGTGAATCTCAAGAAGTACTATGCAGATTCAACACTTTTTGGCTAAAACTAATGGATCTCTTCCATTGGATATTCACAAATTGGACAATAAATTGTGAGATTCGGCTTTGCTCCAGGGGCTTTTTCATAGTAAAATTTGTATCATGAGAGGGTTGTGAATATATATTGCTAGAGGGTCCATGGTTTTGGGGCTTTGCAGGAACTTTTGTCATCCCTTGGTTCCCATATTTTGACGCCAATATAATTGTAGTATCTCAAAGGTTGGTT
This sequence comes from Pinus taeda, assembly GCA_000404065.3. NCBI lineage: Eukaryota > Viridiplantae > Streptophyta > Pinopsida > Pinales > Pinaceae > Pinus > Pinus taeda. The sequence goes on from APFE030086248.1 coordinate 6,448, forward strand.
TGGGTTAGACTAGATAATCTACCCATACATTTATGGCTCCATATAGTGATAGAAGCCATTGGGAACATATTAGGGTGATACATAAATAAATATACACAAATATTTGAGGAACAAATCTACATAATCGGCAAAATTTCTTTGGAGCTAGACCTCAACAAAGGATTTTAGGACCATATTCTCTTGACACACAATAAGCAGTGCTCGAGACAATTTCTAGATTTTGAGAACACAACATTTGGATGTCAAATAAGCCAACAAATGAGACATCCACAAAATTCATGTCCTGATGCCAAGAAAACACGTCAAAGGAAGAAGTAAACAAGAAAGAAACTAAAGGGATGAAAATTCCCACAAAATTTTCCTGATAAAGAAGAGAATGATGAAGAAATGGATCCTCCTACCAATGAACAAGCCCAAAATACACAAGAAAACATAGAAAAGGGGAGCGTTAACCATGAAGTTTCAGGAACTCCAACACACACATCAAGGCATGAGATGATCACTGTAGTAATAGAGATGGGGGATCAAAATATCATCGTGTATCTGAAAGTTCAGATTGAGATAAGCAAAATCCAACAACGAATGAAGGGACCCAGCTAGAGCTTGTAATGTCCACTCCTCACCAGGCAGAATGACGAAAGGTTAAAAGGAGGAAATGGAGAAAAGGGTGACATGTTTACCACCGCTTGGAGTTGTATTTTTGGTCTTTGTGATCACCAATTTCGATTGGCAATATTGAATGCATAATCACTATCTACAACATGTAATTTTTCTTTCATTAATAAAATTACGATTATTTCCGAGGAAAGAAATTATATTATTTATAAATAGTTATAAAAGAATCTGATTTTCAAATACACATTGAATAGCATAGTGGTTGTTACAAACAAAAAACTTTGTCATTCATGATTTCATGGTCAATTCCAAAAATAAGTGATTTTTTTTTTTAAATTGACCATGGATAAGCTAATGCAAGCATTCAATTCATTTGAAGTGTATCTCTTGCATTGGATACTATGCATGCTTAAAATCATCATAGAATTTATCCGTATCATGTTTATAGACAATTTGTTTAGTGACCTTCCATATGGTATATTATATTGAAATTTTTTTGTGTGTTCTAGAATTCATAGACATATAAACACAAACAAGCGTAATTCCAAACAAGTAAATACATTATATAAAATAAAAACACAAACATTTAAAACCCTATCATCATGAAATGTCCATTTGTAACTAATCATAAATATATGTTAAATAAAAATACTTATAAAGTAATTTTATTCTTAGATATGCATTGAATAATGATACTTACTAACAAAAGAAAACCATAGTCATTTGCAAAAACAAATGAAATTTTGTTAAACTAAATGCTAATTTGAACATATATAGTTTAATACACATTCAATTAATTGGAAGTGTAATTCTTAGATATTGTATTTTATGTGTGTAAAATCATCATAGATGTGACTTGCATCAAGTCAATAGTCAAGTTGGGCAATGACCATCCATACGATATATTCTAATGAAAGTCTTTCTCGTGTTCTAAAGTTTATACACAAAAAAGGGCGTACAAAAACAAACACCTACATTACATAAAATAAAAACACAAACATTTAAAATTCTATCATCATAAAATTTTTATCTAATTATAAAAAATGATTAGTTACAAAGTAATGTTCATTGATAGTGGTGCTTGTGAAAATTCAGATTCATTCATGATGTTGTTGTCATTTGCAGAAAAAACAAGATTTTATTAAATTAAGCTACAAGTTAAAGATCAATACTTTAGTATACAAATTCTACACATTGGCAAAGTACTTATTTTATATGATTACATATGTGTAAAAAAAATTATACACATGCAAACATAACAAACAACCAACGGAAAACAAGAGAACAAAAAAAGTACATAGCATAAATTAAATTCACATACATTTAAAATTCTATGATCATAAAACATCAATTTGTAAATTAATTTTTAAATTCTATGCTTATTTTGTTTGTATTTTATCATCATTACGAGGGACTTTTGATATATTTTAAATTATCATTGAATGATTGTGGTTTCAAAAAATATCATTGTCATAGTCACTTGTGATGTTGTGATTGTTTGTATTGTTGAAAAGTATATATTGATTAAAACCAATCATGAAAACATGTTATTTTCAAACTTACAAAAAATGGTGATGATGCTTGCAAAGAAAATCCACAACCATCTATTTTCGTCATATTATAACAAGCTATAAACTCCACCCATTATGTATCATAACAGATTAATTAACTAATAAATTAGTTATTTATTTTGTTTAAAGTGGCGTTATTCATTCATTATTAATATCAGTTTATTTAAACAAATTAATAAATTTATATACTTCTTGTTAAGTTGGAAATGTTTTTATATTAAAATTTTAAGTTAATTACAATAAAATTTTAGATGTTTTTGAATGAACGGTTTATATTTATATATGAAGTTTTCTTTAAAATATTAATATTTGTAACGTGAGAGAGGAGGAGAATGGAGAGCGGGGCAAAAATGTGTGTTAGGGTTTTAAGTTGCTGCAAAGTTGAATTCGCTGCAATCGAGCTTATGCTTGTTTCTGTTGATCAAACGAATCCGCACCGTGGGGTATTTTTGTTGCGATGGACATCAAAGCAGGACCCAAGTTCTATGGGAACCACACCGGAAGGGATTCATGTGATCCAAAGTTGTTGGAAATATATGATCTGTGTAGAGAATTGGCACTCGACTCATGGGCTTTTATTCTTGGTGGGATCTTTTCCACGCAGTATCTTTTACGCATTGTCCCAAATCCACTATTTTTATTTTGCTTTCTTTCATATTTCATCGTGGATGATAGTGGAATGGAGATGATTGGTAGAGCTCTGCTAGGGTCTGGAGCCGACTGGTGAGGTGCTAGACTTTTACAAGGTGAGGTGTTGTACTTTTACAGAAGTGTAAATAAATGTTTACATATATCCTCTCGACTTTTACTCATTTACTCTACTCCACGCTCTACCAACGGATAAAGTCAGAACCACAACATCGTTATCTTATATTCTTCTCAATGAATGGAGTCACGAACACAACGGATGGCTTTGTCTGAATTCGTTAATTGAATTACTCTAGCTCCAGTATTTCGGCAACGTCCGTCGTTACTCATCGCCTCCGAGTTGTCAGAAAATTCAAGCTCCACAACAAGCCTAATAAGACTATGACGTGTGGATTTTAAACAATTCAATAAAATTGGATATAATTTAGTGGAATGAAGAACATAAGAGATGGTGGCAGGGGTGAGCTTGGGCTATAGGAAATTAGAACCAAGGAATTGGAATTTGCCATTTCCAACTTCGTGCCATGATAGTCTACTTGTTATTGGTCATTATTGGAAGATAGTCTACTAATAAAATAAATTTTTTAACTAATAAATAAAATCATAAAATCATATAGGTTAATAATCATTTTCATTAAAGTTATATGGATTAATAATTCTTTTATTAGTAATTAAAAAATAATTAATTTATATTATTTTAAATATTTTTAGGTTGGATAATTTGAATGATAAATATATCAATAAATATTTATTTCAAAGTTTGAGATAACTTATTTTTTTCAATATTTCTAAGAGTCTTGCAAAACACTACGACTATCAAAAATCTAGCTACTAAATAGCTAAAGGTTTTCTTAAGTACAACCAATTAGTTATTGGATTAAAACAATGAGCGCAATCATAAGGAAACACGCATTAGTTATTAGTTACCAATAATATTTTGACCTATAAAAATATATATTAATATATGTATCATAAATTCACTAAATATAACGAATTTATTATTAGATATTTCTATATATTGAACTATATATTAACCCCCACAAAATTGTTCCCCTTATTTAATGTAACCTTTGACCACTATAATATCTGATACAATATGTGCCCCTTAACCTAAAACCATTATGAATTTCAAAACACTAATATGACCCATAACAGCTAATTTGCTATGATCACTCATACTCATAGATAATTACAAACCCTTCCATAATGCAATCTCTAACCAATATTACTATTAAAAAAGAATGACACTTGATAATTATTAAGCGACTAACTCTAAAATTAATTAAACAATAGTGCACTATTAGCTTTAAAACACAATGAATTCTAGAAACTATGACCCCTAGTACACTTCACGATATTGACATTATAATTCTTGAAATTTTACAATAGGCATCAATTTTAATATCTAACACAATAACTATAGCATTAAAATGATATATTTTATGTACTTAAAGTGGCACAACATAGTGATAATGTTGAATGAAGTGCAACTCCAAATGCAATCTCATAAGAAAGGAATATAGTAAATGTTGTGTATTTTGGAGATGATATTTTGATTATCTATATTAACCCAAAAATCACTTTTCATGAGACAACATATGGTAATGGTTTTGATTATCATTATTGACCCAAAATGCACTTTTAGTTACATGTATTTAAAAATTATAGAATTTCTAAATTTCTAAATTGTGTATTTTTATGGTTTTTTCCTATTTGCACTATTCAATGCAATACGAATAATAAATATTCATTATTGGGTTCTTAGTTATTCATGTTTATATTAATTTGTTAAATATATGTATTGTTAAATTATGTTTTTGATATCTCAATTTTTTTTCCTATTTCTAAATTTTTCCTAATGAGAGAGAGTCATTTTTCATGAATAGGTAGAGTCTCTAACATTAAACTCACTATTCTACCATAAATTAGTCAAATCATCATGATGAGAAAATATACAACTAGGGAAAACACATTGGTGACATGCTGAATATGAACCGGTATGAATGTGAAAATTTTAATAAGTCTATTTGGTTCCCTTCTTTACTAATTTGGATAGACATGAAACAAACTTCACTAGTTACTCCTCTAGAAATATTTAAAAATCTTCCAATAGATGGAGATTATCTCAACACATACAAAAAATGTTTCCTACCTCATCACACATTCAATTGTCGCTACAAATAATTGAAGTTTGGTATGTTGACTCCTTAGATGTAGATCGGAAAGATATTCTGTATCAACCTACAATTCACCAAATGTATATATGATGAGTTACTACATAATACAATTCCACCAAAAGCTCAAGAAAAACAAGGGGATATACTTTTAATCCTTCTGGATACCAAACAACAAGAGGAAACGGAAGCATAGTTAGACACAACCATTTAAATTTGACCTCATAGTACATGCGACATAATCTCATAAGAATATTGCAAGCGAAGAATCACAGAGTTGGAAAACAATAGGGACATAAACATATACAATAAATGGGAATGAAATCTTTCTAGGTATTCAACTAGAAGACCCACAATATCAATAGAATTTACACTCAATCGCATGAAATACTTTTGAGGATACACTATAAAGGGTAGAAAAGAAAAGAAGCCTAGAGAATTAGAACAATTTCTAGCATAATCTATTGGGCCTGACGTCTTGCAGTTTATTGGACATGGAAAATATGTATTCATTGAAGGATTACTATACAAAATGATGGTATTTCAGCAAACATAGGAACATAAAAAATCGACTCCAGACAAACTCAACATAGAAGGAAGCTCATCATAGGCAGAGGACGAAGGATAGTCGACTGAACAAGACAGGAATAAAAATATCTTCAATATCGACTTGACTTTTGATTCACCCCATGTTACTACAATAACAATTATAGAAGAAAAAGATGATCAAGATAAAACCCGATCCAAGCAGACTGATCAGGATAAAGTTTCATCCAAGCATTCTAGGTTTGATGACATATTAAGTTGGATAGTAAAAATATTTAGCTATAAAGAGAACAACATGAAATGAGGATTTGGTTGGAATGTTATAACTAGCAAATAGAACAACATAATATAAACATTCCAATAAGAATTAATGATCCACCTTTTGTAGTCCAACAATTAGTACATAAGACGGTAATTATGCTAATCATCATAGTTCTAAGTTAATTCTTAGGTTGATGGAATATATTTAAATCCCATGGAATATGCTAGAACATTCATAGTAATATTTACATATTTCACCGATAAAATTTTCCACTAAGATTTTTTGTTGTTGTTGAAATATTCATGCGAGTTTATTTATTTTTATAAATAACCACAATATAATTTGTAATAAAATTATAATTTAGTTAATTTATATTGTTTTTTTAAGCTATGAAATGTGATAGGATTAATAGGGTACCCATTTTGATGGTTATCATGAATTGAATTTTATTTTCACTTCGATCCATTGGATTTATATGGCTTCCCTTGTTTGTCTTAATTTTATGTTAATATTTTCTTTTAACTTAAATTGGAAATAAATTAAAAAATAGATATTCATATAATTATGGTCAATAGTAAGAATAAATCTTCCATGATTATAATTTAATTATTAGGTTGATCGTAGATATTTAAACCCCATGGAATATGTTGGAATATTCATTGTAATATTGACATATCAATGATAAGATTTCTACCAAAATTAGGTATACTCTATTAATTAAATTATCTCAAAGTAATTAATTTAAGAAAATGGCATATCAACACATCATATTGGGAATGTGGTATTTCTAAGCCATGGTAATGTAAGAAGAAATGTTTCCAATTAAAGGATTTCCATAATAATAGTGGGGTGAAATTACATGGATAAACATATTTGTATATATTATATAGCTCCAATAATAATAACAATAATAAAGATATAGTTTAGTTAACTTTTATAATTTTTTAAATCTCGTTAATGCAATATGTATAATGGGGTTAGTGTTTTGATTCTTATCATAGATTGATGGCTATAGAAATTTTTCATTCCATTTAATTATATGGTCACAATAGTTATAATAAAAACAATAAATCATTTTATAGTCAAAATATTCTATATATAGTATATTTTAAATTAATTTGGAAACAATTTTTTTTTATTAAATTAAGAATGAATGGAGATCATAATTACATTTTATATAAGTCTTAACCTTCTATTAATGAGTAGTATTAAAAATACTAATTATTGATTATTGAATCTCTAGCATCAAGCTATTTATTATTGATAATTAAATTAAAATTATAGAAATCCTATTACAAGGGATACACACTATAGACATAACAAAATTAAATAATCATATAAGAATTGAGGCTTTGTTTTGAAATCTAAGGTGTTGTTGAGTTCAATGCAATGGCTTCATTGATTTTCACTTATATGTACAATATATGAGATATTTTTCTATTAAAATTATGAAATCTCAAAAGCATTCACATTTATTTATTTAGGAAAGGAATTTAAAGGATACAAACCAAAATATATTGACAACATTATACACATATTAATGTTTCTCTAACCTCATTATTCACGGAAATCCCCCTTTGAATGGGTGTGAGATATGCAAGACACCTTCCACGTGATTTGGAAGAGAATCAGATTACAATGTAAAAATATATTTTTTGATGGCTATTCACAAATTAATAAATATATTTTAGGAAAAACATTAAAGTATATGGAAATCTAATAAAATAGGTATACACTCAATCGGAAAGATAATACTTTTCATTAAGAAGGAGATAATTGTTCAACAATACACATTGTTTAAGATAGGTAACACCTACATCACCTCCTATTGCAACTCTTCTACTCAAAATGTTCATATTTTTATTATATATGTACAATGAGAAACTCCTTAGTTCTCCTTTGGATCAAAAGAAGCCATGAAGGTGAAATAAACTTGGACATGCATAAAAAAACTTTAATGGAATAAAAGAAGCATCCATTGTTTCTTTCACTAAATTGTAATATAATTACGTTTATGCATCCTAAATTGTCTTTCATCATTTCAAAGAAAAAATATCATGAAATGTACACACCCTTCGCATTGAGGATTTTCATTGTTACTATGTCACAAAGGCTCCCAACATGCAAACATTAAATGACCCACAACTTTATTCCTTGTTAGTTATTCCCCACATGTTAGTTTTATCCAACAATGTCACAAGTAATTATTCTTTGTTATTCACTTTATTTTTTTATATATTTTCCACAATTGCGCCATGTTTTTTCTTTCTTGTCGAAGGGTTCTATCTAGTAGCAAAAATTTTAAGGATGGAAATTTATTTTAAAGATTATAAACCTTGTCTAGCATTATTACCCACTAATATGCATAATATAAAGTGTTTAATAATATTTTCGTAAAAATATTGAGAGTTATAATGAATTGGAAGTTAAAATAATTTTAAATTATAAACATTGACAAAATAAATTAAAAAATGTCCAAATTTACAACTATTTTTATTTTTCATTTTGGAAAACCATAGAATATTAACCCACTCTAAATATTGCCCCAAAGAAATTTGTCTACTACATTTACGTTGGAACATTTTTTATTCTACCGAGAGCTCATAGACTATCCGTCAATATCATCTCATTTTTTGCTCTACTTAGTCATGCCCCTTCCTCTTCAAGGGTGATTTAATTCCCAAATAATGAGAACTAAACACGCTTATTTTGTTATACCTAACTAATTTAAGCATTAAATATGTTAATTGAGTATCCTACTAAATATATGTGGGATTTTCCACTTCCTTATTTGTATGGGTATTTAGCTATGCATAATCATTTCTAACTTCTTCTTTGTCTCATATAATTGTTTGGATAACTTTCTCCTTGTTGACATTCGCTAGGAGTATAAGAAATCTATTGTTTCTTGTTCACATTTGCTATCAAGGCTCGTTTATTGATGTAGAAAAGTTGGACATATATATTTTAATTTGTGTGGTCCTACGCATTTTCCTTATGCTGATGAAAATAAATGTACGAAGTATTGTGTTGATGACTACACTAGAATATTTTAGGTGTACTGTTAGGTCCCTATATTACTATTGTAGCCCCTTATTCTTATTAATACAACCACCTTATTATATTTCTGTCCCCATGTATTCCCCATATTTTTATTATTGTGCCCCATAGAAACCCACTATTATTATTATTGTGCACTTACATTAATATTGTTATGTAAGCTCTGATTATATTATGACCCCTTAGAATATTATATATAGAAAGGAGGTCTTGTCATTTGTATCATCGAATAATTTTTCATGTGTAATGTAAAGGAGGTTTCCCCCTCAAACAAGCTTATTTCTAAGGCATTGATCTATATTTTCTGTCTTTTTGTGGGTTTGTTTCATAACATGTATTTATTGAAAAGTAAATCTCAAGCTTTCAAAAATTTTAAGGAATTTCATGTATGGATTGGATATGAAGCATAATCACATATTGACTCTCTTCATACTGTTAATGGAAGATAATGTACTCTAATGAATATGAAAAGATCTCTACAAGCATGGGATTCAACATCATAGCATCGTTCCATAGAATTCTCAACAAAAATATGTAGTTGAAACAATGAACATTACTATAATTAATATAGATTGCTCAATGAGGATTTTCAAAAATTGAACACTGATGTTTTGGGATGATGTGATTCTATATGCAATGTATGTGAAAAACTTATTTCCATCTCACGCTCTTAGAAAAATACTCCTTGTAAAATGTGGTATGGATGAAATCCTTTGGTAATAGTATAACCATTATTGCATATTGGGTATATTATTGTAATTTTTTACTTCTAACATTGTGGTTGTGACGTATCAGACTTTGGTTATGGTTCCCTAAAAGTATCTCAACATAAGTTATATTTTTCTCAATGGTCTCCAAATGAACTAAACTTAATACATGGAGTTCCTTCCAATATTTTACAATCTTTCTAGAATTTTCACTCTATGATTAAAAGTAACTCGATTCTCATCTCGATATAATTTTTCTCTGTACAAGCATATATGTACAATAATAATGTTATTCCCTTTACAACAAAGTATCGGGTTGAAGGATGTCATATATATTACTAAGGTTAGACTCTACTTATGTCAAAACCCTCTATAACATTCTTTGCTTGATTAATTTAGATTTATTCCATTACAAACAAAGGAATTCATTTCTTGCATGTGTAGGTTAATCTATGACCAACTTGGGTTAACTTGTGACACTGTTTTGGGGCAAAAATCGATGCACGCTTTTTTGCCTACGCTTTGGCCTTCAAATACTTATCCAATGCTTCTTCTTTACAGGGTTTCAATGTCGGTCGCAATTTTTGCTTGATGTTGGCCGCAAGGAAATTTGATTTTGTTTGAGTGTAAATAATACCCTTATCTAGCTAGGGATTTTCCCAAAAGGCCCGACACTCAAAACAATGCATGTATATCAATTTCAATTCAAGGGATTTACCCTCTCTTTTTTAGTGAGAATATTTAATAATGAGAAAATAGTTTTGGCTGTCTTATAGCCCCAACAATGTAAATCTTTCTTTTTATTCATAAGAGAAATTTACACAGTCTATTTACTACTTACTGTTTGCAATGAAGTGATTCCATCCAAAGTTTAAAATACTATAATATTTGTTCTATTTATATTCTATGAGTACAAATTAGATATTCATGTCAACTCTATATATATTTTTTCTGAATAATGATTGTATATAATTTACTATTACTATCATTTTCATTGAAAAATAGCATATGCAAATTAGGCAAGAGGCATGTTGAACCCTTGTCATGGGAGTTTGAGAAGGTTGTCCTTTAGGCCCTAGTATAATTACTTTACCCAAGGTTGCTTGTTCCATGGCCAATTGGTGTGATTCTTGTGCTTTGACCTATAGCAAGCTAAACTAGGTATACATTTATTTTTCTACAAGTTAAACTATGTATAAATTTATTTTTATTACCTGCAATAGTTCTTCTTTGTAGTAGCTTACAACAAACTATATTTTGATAGGTGAATAAGGGTTATTGTGCATGTTTTGTATATTTATCCATTCAAACAAGCTTCTTTAATTAATTACATAATATCCTTTTTCATCTTTGCACACATTCAAGTGTATTATTTTTTTGTCCATGCTTATATATTTATCCATCCAAACAAGCTTATTTAATTTATTGTATAATATCCTCTTCCATCTTTGCACACATTAAAGTGTATTATTTTTAAGAATATACTTATCTAAGATTTTCTTGATGGAAATAGATTAAACGATATTGGATTCCTCCAACCAATAACTATGTTTCCATGTACTTCCCCCAAAGCTCTAACTCCTACTTCCCTGGAAAACAAATAGTAGTCTTTTTCCAATTTACATTTTGATGCAGGCGAAACCCGCATAAACCAGGATCTTCAAACGATGTGCATATGAGAATGCAATCCAACTATTAACCAAATCAAAAACTCAATGTCTAGCAAATTTCACACATCCGTATGTTCTACGAACTCCATTCGATTCACAATCTTTCACCCAATAATTACTATTCCTTATCTCCATTTAATAGGCTTTTAAAAATTATAAAACTAACTAAAGATCACACCAACCATATGCACACAAAAATATGAGAATAATTAATTAAGAAATAAAATATTTACAATAGAAATCATGGCCTATTCATGGCCTCTCATTCTTCATCCTCATTCTCACTCCATCTCTCCTTTTTTAATGTCTTTGAGGATTCCTAATTTATAAAACTTAACATGATCTAAAAATCCTAAAATCACTCAACTAAAAGCTCTAACTCTACATGCAATGCATACATATGGCAAAAGCATCTTGAGGTTTTTTCCCATCTTTTTCCCTGTTCTAAAATAGAAAATCTTTCCTTATCCCATAATGATCCACATTCACTGCTTTATGCCTAAAAGAACTCCCTATTTCCTATTTTTTTATTTATTTACTTTGGAAACATCTAATTAATCACACTGACTTGTAACTTAGGAAAATAATTCTAGAATGCTTGACCCCTATGACTATTATTTACAATAATTTCTCTTGGGCTGAATGCTCCCGCATCAGACTCCCAAGGTACAAAAAATTCATGATCTCCTGATCATGTGGTTTGTGGTCTTGATCTTCCTGGATCCCATACTTTGTTCTGCAACCATCCAAATGCTTTATTCCTTTGCTGCTGCTGCATTTCTGTTGTCCTTTCCTCCATTTTCTTCTTCCTGTCAATCATGTTCAAGTTCTGATTGATCTTGCTTGCTGCTATTTCTATTTTCCTCCATTTGGATTGCTGCATCATCAGCTGCCATAGTTCTTCAATTTCTATGTCTAGCCTACTGCTGTTGTTCCCAATTTCTGTTAATTCAGCTGCCACCATAGATGTTTCTTTCGCTGCTGCCATAGATGTTGCTACTTCCCAAGCTTCCTGTCCCTCTGCAACATACTTTGGCTCATCACCTGTAAACACAATCAAATTGTTAGCATTAAAATCACAAGACCCACTGGTCTTATTTGTCGATTCAGTCACCAACTTTTCTCTCAGCAGCTTTAAATCTTTTTCAGAACTCAAAAAATTTTCACTGGCTTTCCCCTCATCTTTCTCTGGCAATATTTCAGCATGCTGATTTATATTCACCATGACACTGTCAGCTAGTCTCGCCTTCTTACCATCTTCTGCTTCATGATTGTCCTTCATGAAAACTTCCCTGCCTTGTTTCCTCAGCAAATTAACCTGTGCATAATTCCTCTGTTTCTCTAGTTCTCTTCTCTGAAGATCTAGTTTCCTGTACAATTCAACAATTTCATTAGGAGTAGATCTTGGAAACTTCACACAACTTTCTATTCCTTCAACAACTTTTAACCAATCTTCAGCTAGTCCTTCTTTCTCTACATCAACATCCTGATTAGATTCCTTCTTTATGACAATATCAGCCAATTGTCTTTCACCTGCAAACATACACAAATTGTCAGATTTAAAACCATGTGACCCTTTGTCCTTGCTTGAAGTTTCAGTCTTCAAGTCTTCATCTTCACTATCTCCCAGAAATTCTCCTTGTTCCATTTCAACTTCCTCTTGACTCATCTTCTTGCCATTTACCTTGGCATCCTCTTTCTTATGTCCTCTACTGTGGCTTTTTCCTGAACCTCTGCTATGACTATTAGTAGTCATCTTCTTCTTGTCTTTCTTCACGAGCTCTTTTGCAACAAGCCTCTGCAACAGCTAGTCCTCCTGGCTGCAATCTTACCTAACTAAGCTCTCCTCACTTAGTCTTTTTGTAAGCACGGGTCCTCCGTCTGGAACCTCTACCTGAGCAACACCTTTGCTCCTTCTAGGCTTCTGCAATCTCCCACGCTCTCCTGAGAACACTTCAGTTGTTCTCTCTATCCAATTCCTTATTGGATTCTTCAGGTTCACTGCCACTTCTCTGCAACCATAAACTTCAATTCATAAATTTCAAATCAGGAAATCATCTCACCTTTAAGATCTTGCAGGATCTTGTCTGCCATCCTGTTCACTTGCAATTGTGTATGCTGCATATCAGATTTAAAATCTGATCTTTATCATTCATCACACATTCAAAAATACATTTATGTTCAACAACTGTACAAAAAAACAAACTTCTTCAAGAAAACAATCCCGCTCTGATACCACTTGATGCAGGCGAAACCCGCATAAACCAGGATCTTCAAACGATGTGCATATGAGAATGCAATCCAACTATTAACCAAATCAAAAACTCAATGTCTAGCAAATTTCACACATCCGTATGTTCTACGAACTCCATTCGATTCACAATCTTTCACCCAATAATTACTATTCCTTATCTCCATTTAATAGGCTTTTAAAAATTATAAAACTAACTAAAGATCACACCAACCATATGCACACAAAAATATGAGAATAATTAATTAAGAAATAAAATATTTACAATAGAAATCATGGCCTATTCATGGCCTCTCATTCTTCATCCTCATTCTCACTCCATCTCTCCTTTTTTAATGTCTTTGAGGATTCCTAATTTATAAAACTTAACATGATCTAAAAATCCTAAAATCACTCAACTAAAAGCTCTAACTCTACATGCAATGCATACATATGGCAAAAGCATCTTGAGGTTTTTTCCCATCTTTTTCCCTGTTCTAAAATAGAAAATCTTTCCTTATCCCATAATGATCCACATTCACTGCTTTATGCCTAAAAGCACTCCCTATTTCCTATTTTTTTATTTATTTACTTTGGAAACATCTAATTAATCACACTGACTTGTAACTTAGGAAAATAATTCTAGAATGCTTGACCCCTATGACTATTATTTACAATAATTTCTCTTGGGCTGAATGCTCCCGCATCAGATTTCCTTGACCCTTAGCAACATCTTGCTAATTTTGGGGTATGAGTACAATCATTCTTTCTGAGTATACCTATATACTTTATCGAACTCATTTTATCTCCAACAATCATTTTAAGTGAATTTCACACACGAAACTTTTTATTGAGTCATGTGTTTTCTTGGTAGTCTGCAAAACCGACAATTCAACTCTAGCAAAGAGGAGAACCTTTTTTAAACTTTTTATCTTTCCTCTTCTTGGGTGCAACTCATTCCATGTGAATTAGAAGTCCAATATCACATTTAAGCCTTTAATAATTTTTCAAGAATCATAACACAAAAAGACAAATTTTCTTGTATTATTAATAAAAATAAATATTCACACTGTCATATGTCACATCACTTGATGCACTTTGAATTGTTAGGGGCAATTGAATATTCAATTAAGGTCATAATAT
>APFE030086249.1:10598-37229 GCA_000404065.3 Pinus taeda
AACCATCGCGTCCAAAACCATGGACCGAAAGCCATAGGTAGGTTCGCCCAACCTAATATAGGGTCCAAAAAAAAAATTTCTCGGGGCGCTACCCCAAACCCCGTAGAGGGGGGCTACCCGCCCCCCTCAAAGGCCCCCGCTGCGCAATCGGCGCAACGAAGGGAGGGCTCTGCCTCCCCTCTAACCCCCCGGTTCACTACGTAGGTTAGTCGTGGAAAGAATATAACACAACCCAACACTTTGTTGGAGGATAGTCATGTATCCATAGGAGCCCCAGTGTGCATGATGAGTTCATCCAACACCCCTCAAGATCAAGAACCATGTCCATATACCAACAACGTTGCAGCTGTTGATTATACATTCCTACCATATGCTATCACCCAAACACCTTTCTTATACCCTCCCCCTGGTTTTGTCTCACACCAACTCATGTTATCAATTACGTTACCAAATATGTCTCTCACGATACCAATTTGGTATCTAGCCCTTTAGGGCATGTCGGAAAACACAGGTATCACCTCAAAAGGCATCACTCATGTAGCCCCTCCTCGGGAAACCACCCCAAATGAGCAGCTCCTAAATCGATACCAATTGGTCCCAGCAAGAGGAATAAGCAAAAAGGAAATAAGGTGGAAGCTTCAAACTCTTCCTCCTCTAGGGTACCTCCACCTTGTACTTTGCGTGAAGTAGTTGGGCACCCTACCAATATGTGCCCCGAGTTAGACGAGTTAAAATCTCTTCTACATGCCCTAAAAACGTCAATGACCCCACCTCCACCTATTAGAGAGAAGGCCACACTAGCATGTAATAAGGCATTATGCACCAACCATGCATGAGTTATATGCACAGTTAATGGCCATTACACTCATCATTACCCTGAAATCCCTCGATATCGAGATGCATTAAATGCACTAGCTCAAGCCAATACCATGGCTCCATTAGTACCTGCCACACGCTGGTAGATGATGGATCCAAAACCATATTTTATGTTTATGGGGAAGATGCTTCATGCTCATATTCCTATAACACCCATGGTCATACAACCTCCCACCATACGAGGAGGAAACTAGAATTAGTGACACCTCAACCTGCCTCCTTGTGCACTTTATGCAATGAACTAGACCATATTACGGGCATTTAAGACGTATTATCTTACCCTTCATGTTGTCCCTAACACTAGACACAAGTGAAAATGCCAAAGTTTCCACATTTTTGCACAAAACCATCATACTCAGTGTTTCCCACAGCTTCCCTGATTCCACAAAACATTGGATTTTATGTGTTGACTCATTGCTAAGAACTCAACATTAGTCCAAACAGATACCCAATCCTAGGATAACACCACACTAGTGGGGGACAATGGATCTAAGACCATCCTATGTGTATTCAAGGAAAAAACACCGCTTGTAATACAACCAGCCACTCATCAACATGTTACCTCCAACCACCATTAGTCAGGATCTAGAAGGAAGACAAAACGACCTTAAGCAGTATTGTCAAAATCACCCCACACGTGCACCTTATGTGATAGACCTAACCATGTGGTAAATCAATAATGGGAATTGGGAAAGATTAGAGTCATCTTTCACTTTTTGGTCCATATTCCGCAACCTACTTGCGTGAACAACACTAAACACTCATGCCATCAGTGTCACATCTGCTCTGAAGCACATCATATGCAGAATTGCCAATACCTTCCATGTTCTCAAGCTAAGAGAGCAGCATTAAGGCAAACTAACATTAGGGAGACACATCATGCCGATTCTAAGATCTCGAGATGGAAAATGCCCCGTCTCATGACACTAACCACACGTCATCATCTCATGCAATGGGTGATACTAACACCCACACCAATTATTATGTTAGCACTAGCCCTAAATGCACTATTTGTACCAGTGACTCTCATAGTTGAGAGACATGTCCTCTATTAAAAACATTTGGATAGCTTAGAATTCGGCATCCCCAAGTTCACCATTTCCTTGAACACCCACCTCTCATGCAAGAATATACATTGGCTCCTGGAACATTGACGTTATCGTGAGAACCAAATCTCACTCAGCATCAATCCACCATTATGGATATTCTACCACCACCTAATGCTGAGAACACGCAACATCACATACGATTCATTTCCTCTTCCATAGGAACCATGATTCACGTTGTTTTCTCATTATTTTTTGGTGTCGAGACTACTAAACCCACCACAATGGTGGTATCATCATCGATGGTACAGACCCATCCAATATCCACATTATCAACTTCGCTAGGTTCCACAGCATCAACCACCAAATCATATCCTTGCTTGTCTACCGACACAACTAAAACCGAACTCTACCCTCATGACCGCACGCAACCCAGTTCAACATTAGATAATATTTTTCACTCACATGAAGATATTCTTGAGAACATGGCAGAGCCCGTGTGTCCGTGGGATGCCATGCATCACTGTTCTCTATTCCTACCTGAAAAATCCTTTGTGCTTATAGATGCATTGAGCCAAGATATTTGCACAATAGAGTAAAAATATTTCCCGCCACCAGGACAGGTAGATTGGTTAAAAAATCCCATCACAACACTAGATGCATTTGAGGAAGGGAACATGTCAAATATCTCACCTACCATCAAGGCCAATATTTCAAAAAAAAAGGATTATCGAAGAGATCTCCTTAGGGGCATCATGCTCCCTAGAAGAGGTAACCTCATACAAAGCCCTATTTCAATAATATAGGGATATATTCGCATGGATTTGCTCTGAGATGCTAGGCATTAGTCCCACCATCGCGAGGCACCATATTGACACATGGACTAATGCTTGCACCGTTCGGAAAAACCAACGTCAGCCGAAGAGATCAAGCAAGAAATTGATAAACTCCACAAAGATAGGTTCATCTATCCTATCGCTTACACTTCTTAGGTTTCCAACCCTGTACCCATCATGAAAAAACAAAGCACCACTCGCGTTTGTACTGATTTTTGAGATATGAACAAATCATATCCCAAGGAAATTACCCTACACCATTCATCAATAAATTTATCGACGTTTGTGCTGGTCATGAAGCCCTATCCTTCGTGGATAGATCTCTGGGTATAATCAGATTCAGATTCGCCATATAGATCAATATAAAACAACCTTCACAACCCCCGAGGGCACATTCACTTATTGAGTCATTCCCTTTGGTCTTAAAAATGTTGGCTCCACCTTCTAGTGGGCCATGAATTACATCTTCCATGATCTTTCTCATCTCATCTTCACCTATTTGGATGACCTTACGTACTGTCCAAAAATCATGTTGATCATTTGGAGGTTCTCTACCTGGTCTTTCAAAGATGTCGACAATACAACCTACACTTGAATCCTCTCAAGTGTGTCTTATGCATCAATGTGGGAAAACTATTGGGATTCATTGTTTCCCAACAAGGAATTAGAGTCAATCCTCTAAAGGTCCAGGCCATCAGGGAAGTTCCCCCTCAAAAAATGTTAAAGCAATTACAAAACTTGCAGGCTAAGGCCAATATTTTACATTGCTTTGTACCCGATTATGCCACTTGTGCTCATGGTTTCTTGCATCTCCTTCGTAGGGACATTCATTTCCACTGGGATGAGCAGGAACAACAATAATTTTATGCCCTAAAAGAGATGATCTCAAGCTCCATTGAGTAGTCCCCTTGACCACAATAAGGACTACACTCTTTAACTATCAGCATCTACCGTCGTAATTGCTAGGGTATTGGCTCAAGAAGGACCAAATAATAGAGATCACATAATCTATTACATCAGCAAGAACCTATCTGGGCCTACCATGAAGTATGAGATGGCCGAAAAGACTTCCTTAGTTCTAGTACACTCTGTACAGAATCTTCGACATTACATCGCCTTATGGACCACCCCCATAATAGCAAATATCAATCCCATGAGATATTTTCTCACTCGTCGTATGATGAACCACAAATATGCTCAATGGGTAGTTATTCTACAATAATTTTACTTACCATTTTCTTCCCCAAAGAGCAAGAAGGTGCTTATCCTTATCGAGTTCATCACAGATCTCCCTACATAGACCTAAGGGTCCCCTGTTAATGATGACTTCCCTAATGAATGCATGTCCTTTGTATCGACAAATGACACTTGATATGATGACCTCCTCCTCTTTCTATGGACTCAAAAGTTCAGACCTCATCTCACTCGTGATGATCGGAGGTGCATTCACCACCAAGCCCCCTCATTACCTTCATATAGGATAGTCCTTTATTGTCGAGGCATAGGCACCATCGTTTGTTGATGCCTTATTCTTGAACAAGATGAGCATCTCTTAAATGATTGCCAAAGTGGAGCTTGCGGCAACCACCTATTAGGGATGGTGACTGCTCAGAAAATCCTTTGTGTTGGTTATTTTTGGCCCTCCTTGTTCCGTGATTGCATTCAAGCAGTCAAGAGATTGAGCGGTGCTAAAAATATGCTCATAAGGCGTGAGCTCCATCGACTCCCCTTCAACCGGTCATCGTCATAGGCACCTTCTGTAAATGGGGCATAGACTTCATGACCTGCAAACCCCCTATCTTTAGGTGGCCATAGGTACATTGTGGTCATTGTCGACTACTTCACCAAATGGGCAAAGGCCATGCACACATAAAATAACATCGCCGACATTGTGGTACGATTTTTCTTTATCCATGTCATAACACGATTCAGTGTTCCTAAGGAGTGGGTCTCGGATCATGGAAAACACTTGGAGAATAAGATATTTTAGTAGCTATCCCAACACCTTGGTTTCTCTCATGAGTTTGCTTCTCTTTATTACCATCAATCCAACGGCCAGGTAGAAGTTGTCAAAAAAATCCTCAGAACAATGTTGCAACGTATGGTGAATAACCATAAAACCAATTGGCACATGGTCTTTTCAGCCTTATGGGTGTACTGCACCGTGGTCAAAGCATCCACGGGATTCACACCCTTTAAATTAGTCTACGGGTTGAAGTTGTTCTCCCCATCGAGTGCAAGATTCCTACCTTAAACTCAGCCACCAAACTTATCTCCGACACCACACCTTTAGAAAAAAGATTGGATGAAATGGAACAAGTCGACGAAAGTAGGTGGGAGTCCCTCCAGCATAACGAAGCACACAAAAAACAAACCAAATCCTCTTTTGACTGCATTGTCACCCCTCAATCATTCACCGAAGGGGATTTAATCCTTCGTTAAGATGTTGCCAAAGAATCTTTAAGACTGAGGAAGTTCAAGACATTACGGAAGGGCCCATACATTATTAAACATTGTCTCCTCAAGGGGGAATACATCTTAGCATAGTTGGATGGGGCTTGCCTCAAAGGTCTTGTCAATGGGCTCTACCTCAAAAAACTATATCCCTAAACATGTTTGCACCATGACTTTGATGACCACCTCATCATAGATGTACACAAAAATCACTTTCTCATCTTGTGTCGCAGATGGATCCGTCAGCCTATCATCATAGGTTCGCCAATGGTGCTTCTCGATGGTTGAAAAACCTCATCATAGCAACCTGGGCCATATACTCTCCCGAAGTAACACCCTTTCACCACAATGGGATATGTATCAGGACATCCACAAATAATCAAGTCAAATACGATGTTTTCATATGACTTTTTGTTGATGTCTCCCGTCTAGCTATCAGTCACCTACATGTGTTCCTTGATTCCTAGCTTGTCATATCACATCTGACCAAAGCCTTCAAAGTATGTGATCCATGACTTTTTTGGAAATACCTGCATGCACAAAGGCTAGCTCGTGGTTTTGATCACATTACATTTTCACATATACCAAGAGATCAAAATCATATACTAACCACGTAGCTAATCAAATCCAAGACTAGATTACATCACATATATACCATCATCGAGACACATAAATCATAGACATCATATCCATCACATAAATACAGAAATACATCACATGTATAGAGGAATACACATCATAGCACACCATGAGAGCCGCAAAAAATACACATCTTGTATATATATATATGCCAAAATATGTGTGTACAAAAAATATATACATCTACTCATACAAGCAACAAAAATAAGTCATCATAAGGGGAGCATCCTCATAATGGGTGCTTTCCCTGGTACATAAATCCAAAAAAACATCTAGCGTTGAGGCCCACCACCCCCTGTGACCCCCGCCAAGGTCCCATAGCCTCATTTGGTGCTAGGATCAGATAATCAGTCGCCACTGCCATCACAAAATGATGAATGACTGGATGTTGCACTCTATCTCGAGCCATGACCATCTCCACCATCCCCTCTCCTAGCCCCACCCAACCCTCCTCGAGCATCCCCCTCAATAAGGTGGCCGATTGACCCCAATCATACTCTACCTCCTATAACTGTGCCTCTACCGCATTCGCCCGAGCCTTCGCAACATTTGTGCACTCCTATAATCTCTCCATCTCAGATGGGGTGGAAGAGCTACCACCCTCTCCAGAGGGACCTCCTATCTCCATACACCGACGCTAACCTGGTTTCTTAGGGTCCTCCTAAACCCTGTCATCTCTCCATTGTCGAGGAACATCTGCTGCACCAGCTATGCCCAATCGTTGGAAAATCGTTTCCCACCAGGTATGCCAATGGTTGTCCATGGGGACCCACATTTACAAGAAAACATTCATGGTATCATAATCATCATAAATATACATCATAAATACATGAAAGTAAGCACAAATGCAGAAAACACAAACCACATACCTTCCAGCCCCAAGCATCACCCTGAGGAAGTCCCATGGTTGGATCACCCTTGAATTCTACACGAGCATAGGGGAACTCCAAAATCATTTGAGGGTTGGACTTACTCCAACCCTCCACCGTGGGGTTCTAGTAGCGCCCCACCTCTCCCCCACTTGCTTGAGGCATCACTGGAGTCCATTGTCATATCCATGGGTCTCTCGCATGCCCTAGTGGCACTACTACTATGGGACATACCATCACAACCCTCTCACAATGAATGCTACAAAGGATGATGTTATGAAACTAGCTCACAAAAAGATAGAAAAGATAGATCAACGCCTTATAATTTAGCCTCTTCAAGGGGACAACCTCCTTTACATTACACAAATGAACAATTTTTAGATTATACAAATGAAAATACCTCCTTTCTATATATAGGAGTCTAAGGGGTCATCATATAATTAGAGCCGACATAACAATGATAATGTAAGGGCACAATAATAATAATAGTGGGCTTTTATGGGGCACGATAGTAACAATATGGGGACTACATGGGTACACCAATATAATAAGGGGTTTGTACTAATAACAATAAGGGGTTACACAAGTAGTATAGGGGCCTAACATGCCCCTCTCCTTCAGAAAGTGTTGTCCTCAACACTTGAGTAGTTATTGATGCTTCTGTATAAAATTCTTGTCCTCCCATGTGGAATCTTAAGCGGGTAAGTTCTTCCACTTGATGAGATACTTTGAAATTGATCGATTTCGTAGCTGTCGTGTTCTTGTTTCTATGACTACTCCAAGCTCCAATATGATGTTTCCTTCCTCTTCAAGTTCTGGCAATATTGTTTGAATTGGGATCTTCTGCAACTTTTGAATCAGTGGTCATACTTCTTCGTCCTTCTTCCATTCATCCCTTGCTTCGTTTATCCAATCTAGTTGGATAATAGAAATAGCACAAAAAAATGCTTCCACATCCTCATCCTTTCTTGAGAGTGCATCTGCAACAAAATTTTGCTTCCCATTTCTATAGATGATGTCAAAGTCATAACCCAACATATTTGTGACCCATTTTTTCTGTTCTTCTAAAGATAATAGTTGTTCTAAAAAGTATTTAAGACTTTCATGATCCATTTTTACCTTGAAGTGTCTTCCCATATGATAAGGTCACCATTTCTTAAGTGCATGTAGTATTGCCAACATTTCCATCTCATAAATAGCTTGCTTGAGATGTAGTAGTAAAAATACCCAATCACCTACATCAAAACATTTTTCACTATGATGGTGATCTACTTGTTGTTTCATTCGATTTTGCACCAAAGTGGCGTTATCCTTTAAAAGATGGAGAACTTCTTGTTGATGCTCGATGTGATATTTCACTACTTGAACCTTTTTCTTCTTAATATTTCCTTCTATCTTGAGAGTTTGAGGAGTGGTAATTTCTTCCAATGCTTTACAAGATATGGTCGGATTCATTTCTTGATGCTTGATGTGATCTTTCACTTCTTGAACATTTTTTTTCTTGATATGTCCTTCTATCTGGATAGTTTGAGGAGTGGTAATTTTGGAAAATGCATTACAAGATATGGTTGGATTCATTTCCTCTTTCTTGATGTGATCTTTCACTTTTTGAACCTTTTTCTTCTTTATATATCCTTCTATCATGATAGTTTGAGGGGTGGTAATTCTTGCCAATGCTTTACAAGATATGGTCAGATTCATTTCTTCTTACTCTGGGGTTGGGTCCTGATGTATATCCTCTTCTTTTGATTTTTCTTGATCCTTTTCCCCCTCCTCTTCATACTCTATGTAAAATAATTTCTTCTGAGCACACTTATGACCTTTAGTGCATTTGTTATCACAATTATAACAAGTCCCTTTTTCTCTTTTTTCTTCCAATTGTTGTGGTGTAACCCTTGTAGGTTGTGGAAGGCTAGGAGAAACAACACTTCCATCTTTATAGTTGTGAGGGGTAAAATTCCTTATTGCCATAATTTTTCTTTCCACTTTGTAACAAATCTCTTTTTCTCTTTTTTTCTTCCAATTGTTGTGGTGTTTCTCTTTGTATTTGCATAATGTGCTATAATTTCCTCCATGAAAATTGACCACGTAACAAGTTGTTTACGAGAACAAAGTCCTTTATACCATAAAAATTGATCTTGTTCTAAATATGAAGATGCAATACATACCTTTTGTAATAGTGCTACACCATGTAGATCAAAATATTTCTCCATCTGTAGTATCCAATTTACTGGATCCTTGCCATCAAACTTCCTCATCTCATTTTTTCTTGATTTTAGGAGCTCGATCTTGAAATGACTGTAACTCTATACTTTCATATCTTTAAGTTCTGAAATTGCGAATTACAGTATCCCTCTATGTCCTCTTTCCAATGCCACCAGTCTGATCAAATTTAGATTCTCCAAGAAAGAGTTAAGCACAATCTCCCAAGATGGCCTGATTATATACCTTTCCAGAAGAGCAAACTTGTATGAAGTTCCACGTGTCACTGTTTTGACCTTAGGATATGAAAAATATACACAGGAAACTACAGTCCGTCCTCTTTCTGTAACTTCTTACGAAATTTCAATCTGGTGCTCAAAACAAAAGTTATGACTATTTTCCCCAAGTCACTTGTTTGGAATGTAATTCGAGAGTCTGCAAAAGGCCAAATTCCATAGATCATATCTCCGCAAATATAGCACAAAAAGCTCTGAAATTTGGACCCAAGGTTCATAACAATTTCCGCTCAAATGGATTTTGTTTTTTAGTGTCTGAAATGTTACAGAAAAAATTTTATAGCGAAAAATCCACGATGACCTATTTGGAGCAGCGAAACCCTAGAATCGAAAGCTCTGATACCAAATGTTATGAAACCAACTCACAAAAAGATAGAAAAGATAGATCAACGCCTTATAATTCAACCTCTTTGAGGGGGCAACCTCCTTTACATTACACAAATGAACAATTCTTAGATGATAGAAATGAAAAGACCTCCTTTGTATATATAGGAGTCTAAGGGGTCATCATATAATCAGAGCCGACATAAAAATAATAATGTGAAGGCACAATAATAACAATAGTGGGCTTCTATGGGGCACAATAGTAACAATATGGGTACCACATGGGTACAACGATATAATAAGGGGGTTGTACTAATAACAATAAGGGGTTACACTAGTAGTATAGGGGCCTAACAGATGCACACATAGAAAAAACTTTGAGCCTGGCCCCTACACACCTGCATGAGTTGTGATGTCATCCCTCTATGTACAAAACCAACCCAGTCAAAGAAATAGTATGCTTAGAGTCTCTCAAGAATGGTAATTTAAGACTCAGATACTCGGTGAGGGGCGGTTAACCTAGGAAAGCGCACGATAATCGCGAAATCAACTTGCTCATCTAAATCCACAATGGTCTTGATATGGACACATCCCTGATCGATAACATTAGGGCTGTAATGAGCCCTTGCCCACGCCCGAAGGTCCACCTGCCCAGTCGAAAGTGACATACGTAATACCTCTCTATGAGTCACTAACCTTATGACAAAACAAATGTCCTTTGCAATTGTAGAGAGAAAATCTATACCCCGGATCCGGAACACCTCTTGATCTGGATCCCAACATCGTATCAGGAATTGTCGGAACTCATCCTGTGACCTCAGCAAGGGGTTCTTAGCAAACTTCAATAACCCCCACCCTGCTAAAGTGGTGCTTTCCTGAGAGTGGCCACAATCTCACTATGAGAGGCTCCCTGTCACGCTCTCTCCATGTCATCCCCATATTGCCAAAAAAATGGCAAAAAAACAAAAGTCAGCCTCTCATGCTAAAAAATAACTCTTTTTACAAACTCCTGTGCCTATTTCCATAACATGCACGCATCCGTGCATGTGTTACTCTGACAGATGTATAGTACACTACGTAATGGTTCCACCCAGATGCACTATCAGTGCATCTGTTAACTTGTAAGTCACGGGGACGTTGGTACCATGACCGTGTGCTTATTTTGTATGAAGATGCGCAGAATGCGTAGTTATTCCATTGACAATCACACAAGTTACTTTTCTATAACCCAACATGTCACGGGGTCGTCAAACTAATGACCCCACTATTGTTTTGAGCACAGTCGCACACTTTGTAACGCTATATTCCATAAACCCACGGGGATCCTGTGAATATTCCTCAGTCACCCATGGGGAACACATAATTGCCTCACTATCGCCCACACGACCTTCCCTTCTACCATAAAAATATGTCCATACAAGTCACCATGTATGGCCTACATACCCGAACCTAACAAAATCACAAAGGTCAGGTTACGATCTATCATCTGTCTATGCTCGCGCACTTCCCAGGTGCATTGGCTGACTACAATAAACAAAAGCAACTCCTGGAACCACTTTGCACTCTAGGACAATAAGTACAAATGAGGTGGCATATGGCCCACTTTGCCTATATATCACCCTCTTTGTCATCTTCCAGAGACCAATACACGAGATCAGGACCTCTTTTCTCAAAGTCGTCAGAGTCATAAGGATCAAGACCATGTCTCCTTCATCATGGTACCCTCCATTCCATTTCATCCCCAAACTCACTTTTTGGGCCCTCCTCATGCTCAGAGTACTCCTTTAGGTGTGCCTTCTCATGTTCTTCAATTCGTCTTGTTCAACAAATTTCAACTTATATATGGTTTCATCAAGATGTTTTCACTTGGGGTATTGGTTGTCGAGATCAAACGTACATCAACAACTTCCCATCAGAATTAGTACCCCGGTGGTCGTCGACAGTGCATGCATCATTTGTCACTCAACATGATAGGCTTCCTACAAAGCTTTGTATATCCTGACATCATTTTTCTGAATTTCACCATAGGGTCCGTCATCTCGATCACGTTTACCACTACCTCCCCTTGCACGTGGTAAACGTACATGTCAGTCGATAGAACCTTCCCATTCATGGATCATCCCAAGTTATAGACCCCCACATAATCTTGGGATCCATGACCATCTATTCAGGCTAGGGAGCCATTTCATTTACATGCCTTGACTATTAGCCTCATTCTTCTCTTCTTCACTTATTACTTACCAACCCCACTCCTCATCAACCTCAATTGTTTGTGACCGATCAAGTCAAATGCACTTTCGCATTCTACATTTGGCCTATTATCCCTCCATTGGCATATCCCATTTGCATCACTTCATCCGCCTCATTAACCCTACACTAAGACCAACCAATTGGGCCCCCACCCTCGGTAGAAAACACCTTACCTCCGACATCATGCAGGTCACCGTTTTCATTGGGTACCCGTCTTTGTGTATGTACATACCAAACCACCTTTACATTATTTTGGCACGTGTAGACATTTTTTTTAGGAAAAGGGTTCCCACCCATATTTTCATGTCTCGTACCCAACGATAGTCCCTAGTCGCCCCTAGCTGGAGCTCATGGATCATCGTCCCATCCATTGATAATTCACCATGCCAGTCAAAACATGCTTACACCTCCCCTAGATGTCCTACCAGCTCCAAGGACATCCCCCCCAGAAGAATTGTTTGACTGTCGCCACTCACATTATAACTCCAACCTCGGGCAATTGTCTATATCCATTCATATCTTCAACTTTCATTATCATACCTTGTGGACCCACCATATTACAGTCATCTTTATCCATAATGATTACCTGAATCAACATTTCGGGTAGTTAATGTTTTTTTCATTTCGACTTCAACACCCATCTTCCAGGATCAAAGATGTACCTTGGTTCCCCCCCTAATGGGACATCCTCGAGTGGCACAGTGGGAATCAATATCGCCCATTGATGTCATTAGTCTCCCTGACATTCGACACCAACATAAGATTTACACGTCAGTGACCATTACAATTCTCTCATATAATCAAAGACCCATGCATCGCTTACTAGTTCATTCAACATTACTTACATTTTGATGCATGGGAGGTACCCATAGTAAAAGAACCATGCATCCATGAGCACCTCATTCAATAGTGCTTCACTTTTGATGCATGGGGGCACCTAATTCAGTCTATTTTTAGAAGCCCTTTAGGGCGTAAGCAATTATCATCATCACCCATCAACATTTTAGCCACTACAATGATGACTTGAAAGAATATGTCACGTATGATTGTAATACTTAGTCACTAAGTCATCATAACGAGAATGGGACATGTCGGCCTAATATAGACAATTTTTTTAGAGAATGGTTATTTGTATCCTCAGTCAAGGTTTTTCCCTACTCATCTCTGCAGCAAGTTATTTTTTCTCTTAAGAAGTTGATCAAACTCTCAGAATATAACAATCTGATGTATTTCAGCGATAAGTTTTCACCTAACTTCATACGTCAGCGGGAGATTGTTAACATGACAAAATTGTACACACATTTATATAATCCAGATGGCACCCAAAGTTGTCCAGCAGAGCATATAGGTGATGACTTTCCAACTGAAGACATCATAAAAAATAAAAATCAAAGTTTTCCAAAGGTCTTAAGTATAAAATTGAATCGCAATCCAAAGGTCAAAATTGACGACCGCGTGATTTTTCCTTCGATAATCGTGCAGTCAAAGAAAAGTTTGACTCAGCAATTCAAGACCACTTCACATACTTGGAAGATGAGATCTCCTTACGTGTTCCAATCAAGGACAGTCAAATTTGAGTCACCCTAGAGATATGCAACCCACAAGGGATCCTCTTGTCCTACTCATGAGTCATTTTCTCATTAATGTTCCAAGAGAGGGAAGAGGGATTAATTTTTTTTGTATAAACAAGCCATTGGAAGACCAAAGACAAGGCAATGTTATGCTAGCAAAATTGTTCCCAAGCAACCCTATATTCCATTGTTGAAGAAGAAGTAGAGCATTGTTATGTTGGCCAAATTGTTTCTCAACAATCCAGTATTCAAGTGTGGGAAAGGATTTTACCATTGAGATAGCCTTGATACTTATTTGAGAGAGTGGGTAGGCTTGCAAAGAGAGTGAGGAAAGGAGCCTCCTTGTTGAGGATTTTGAGCACCATTGCTCAAAGAATTCTCTCCAAGTGTTTAGTATTCTTCTATTGTATTCATCTTCTACTTTCAGTAGTCAATAAAGGTGTTGGCATTATGATACAGGTATAACTCAAATGTTGTCCTTGATGGCAACTCACTCAGATGACAGATCATAGTTCATACTCACAGAATGAAGAAAGAAAGGTATATGCAGGTTCACTATATACCATGTCGTGTATATACGCAGGTTCACTATATACCAAGTCGTGTACACACGCAGGTTCACTATATACCAAGTCGCGTATATACGTAGGTTCACTATATACCAAGTAGTGTATACACGCAGGTTTCTCTGTATACAAATGCGTGTATAATGTACACACACACTTTCACAGAAGGAAAGGCGCGTACATGTCGGAAAACTAAGTTTTGGTC
The DNA here is from genome assembly GCA_000404065.3 of Pinus taeda. Classification (NCBI taxonomy): domain Eukaryota; kingdom Viridiplantae; phylum Streptophyta; class Pinopsida; order Pinales; family Pinaceae; genus Pinus; species Pinus taeda. The sequence continues at coordinate 24,733 of APFE030086249.1, forward strand.
TGTGGTGTTTGGTCCATGGTATTTTGGTATTTGGTCCGAGGTATTGACCCCAGGTAATGGGTCCAAGGTATTGGTCCTACGTGGTTTTGGACCATGGTATTGAGAGAGGCCTAAACCTATATAAGGAGAAGAAGATCATTAGGCCAATGGGCAAGTATTCAAGTAATGAATATCTGATAAAGTGTGAGATCTAGTATACTAGTTATGGGTTTGTGATGCCTTGCTTGATTTGAACCAAGGGTGCACCTATGCGGTTGATGAAGGTTGATGGATCGGGATCATGAAGACTAAGATGCATTATCATTATATGGTATGATCATGAATAGATCTGAATACTAATGCATGTCTTATCCTTTATATCTTATGTTCTGGGTATATCTGAAGTTGAAAATTGCAGCGAAGGTATAAGTAATTAGTTTCAGATCTGTACACGGGTTCCCTTTAGTGAAAGAGCGTATACATGCTGGTCAGACACAGTCAAGTAGTGTATACTTTATGAGATTTGATATTTGAGGTTGTTGTTGGTTCTAGTGGTCGTTGCAGAGTTTTGTGCTCTGCTCTGTGTTATGGTGACTATGTTATGGTGACTGTGTTTTGATGACAGGGTTTCAGTGATTCAGTTGTAGGGTGATTCAAAGTTGATGGTTATATTGCAGTAGTGATTGTTTTGTATTGATGGATTTAGTTTGAAAATTTATGAAACATGGTCCCTGGAAGAAAAGAGAAGATTGTAGCCTTCTGTAGGTCAACACCTACGTACTATTACATCAGCTAGTACAAGAGCTAGGGGGTTGTAGCTCCCTTCCAATAGTAGTTAGAGAACGAGAGAAGGTTGTAGCCTTCTGCAGGTGGGTGCCTGCATACTGGTATGAGTTTGCGCCAATACAAAATTGTAAAAAGAAGTTTCTTATTAAAAGGAAGATAGAAATGATTGCAGGTGGTTTTCACCCACATTGGGTTTCCACCTTATATCATGGTGTTGCTTCTTATGTGTGATGATTTGTTCTGTTGTACTGCACCTTTTATTGTTTATATGCTTAATAATGTTTTGATGCACTCATTAAAGATCAACTAACTTAATCATAATTTTACTAGATATACGCTAGTTGAGTTAAACACAGTTTCATATATGCACAGGTTACCTTAACTAAAGTAGCGTATATGAATCTAATAATGGAAATGAAAATATTATTGATTTGCTAATACTGATTCACCCCCCCCCCCTCTCAGTATTATTTCCAACAATTGGTATCAGAGTAGGTCCTTCAGAAGAAGCTTGATCGCTTGAAGGAAGACCCATTAGGATGAGTAATCAAGAAAGAGAGGGATCCATCAAACCACCAATCTTCGATGGGAGCAATTTTGTCTATTGGAAGATAAGAACCACAACATATCTACAATCGCTTGGAACGGATGTTTGGGAAATCATGGAAGGAGGATATACATATCCATTAGAAATTCCTACAAATACGGCAGATAGAAAGCAATATGAACTCAATGCCAAAGTTGTTACTATCTTATTGGGAAGTTTGTCAGAATCAGAGTTTGTCAAGGTCATGCAGCTTAAATCAGCCAAAGAAATATGGGACAAAATCATCTAAGCTATGAAGGAGATCATCGGGTAAAATGTGCTAAGCTTCAAACTCTCAGAACACGGTATGAAACTCTTAAGATGCATAGTAATGAAAGCATAGGTAATTACTTCCTACGTATAGATGAGATTGTCAATTGTATGAAGAATCTGGGTGAAGAAATTAAGGAAGTTGTCTTAGTTGAGAAAGTTTTGAGATCCTTGTCTGCTAAATTTGAATCCCGAGTGTCTGCCATAGAAGAAAAGGAGGATCTGTAGAAAATCACTATGATGCAGCTTCACGGAATCCTAACTGCTTTTGAAATGAGAAAAGGAGGACCATCAGATATGAGAGAAGCCGCATTTAAAGTACCAACAAAGGGAAAAGAAAAACACAGTGAATCAGGATACATTTCAGAAGAAGAATATGAGGTCAATTTTGCCAAGAATCTTCAATGGAGATCTGGAAGGTTTGAAGGTAAGCTACCTTTCAAATATTTTTCTTGTGGTAGAGTTGGTCACTACACTGCTAGATGCGCTCATAACAAAGGAAAGATGTCTGAAGAAGGTAATAGAAGTTATTATACTCATGATAAAAGTAATGACTCATCCAATAGTGATGAAAACATTAGACTTCTCATGGCATATGAAAATAAGGACGTAGAAACAGAAGAAGTTACTAGATTAAAAGATCAGTTGGAGTCAGTAACCAGAGTAAGGGAGCAGCAATAGGATGTAGTAAAAGATCAGAGAATAACAATTTAGAGACTTGAATCTAAGATCATCTCTCTAAAAGAAGATCTTAAAGAATCAAAGAAGCTGAATAAAGAAGCTCTTGAAGAACAAGAACATGAAGTGCTCAAATTAAGGCAACAAGTGGAAGAAGGAAGAAAAGCTGAAGAAAACATAAAGAAGCAATATCTGGAAAAGGAAGAACGACATCAGGTTGAGGTAAATATCTTAAAAGGTAAATTAGAAGAAAAGGATAAACTGTTACGATTTCGAGACAGTACTAAGATTTTGGATGATATTCTTAGTAGTCAAAGATCCCCTACTATCAAAACTGGTATTTTCTTTTATGAAATTGTCGAAGGTGAATCTAGCTCACAGGATGAGGAAAGGAATTCTAATGCAAAATCTGAAATGATCAACAAAGAGATAAGTGGTCAACCCCAGCAACAACCAAGGAAAGAAATTCTTCAAAGAAGATCTTTTGCCCCTAACTATGAAAGTGATAGTCGGTTATTTCCTCAAATGAATAATGTTGAATGTTATGTATGTCATAATTTTGGACATATTATAGCCAGATGCAGAAGAAGAATGGTTCAAGACCATCACACAGAAAGATCATCACGTTCTAGGTACTTTAAGGGATATTGTTTTGCTTGCAATATGTTTGGCCACAAAGCTATTAATTGCAATAAAAGGAATATGGAACATGGAAGATGTTATGCATGTAACAAGTTTAGACATAAACTAAAGGAATGCAGGAGCAAAATTTGGAAACGAAAGCAAAAGGATCATACATCATCACAATTCCAGGTATTGAAGAAGACAAAATTAGAATCAGAAAGATGTGGCTTAACTCAGTTAGCAGACATAACAGACAGAGGGGAAACTGAAAGTGTAGACCTTTAGTATTCCAATTTACATACACATATATTATAAAGAGAAATCGCATATATACGCGAGTTAGAGGCTGCAAAATCGCATATATGGAGCTTTGAAGAAAAAGCAGCAAGAAGGACTCAGGGAAATAAGTCTGATATGGTTTAGTCATGGTATGTGTTGGTTAGCACAGGTTCAAGGGGAGCATATGCTTCGAATAATTATTGGCATTGTTGGCATTATGGTTAGAAGATTTTGGTGATAATGCTTATGTGGCTAAATGATACATCTTGCTACTTACTGTTGGTTGGTCAAGAGAATGATATTGCAGGTTACAAGTTGCTGATGTTGATGAGAGATGCTTATAGTGTAGATCATATGGTGTATGATAGTCGCTGATGACTATCATAGTCTTGTTTAGACTCGGCATGTGCTCAGGGGGAGCATGGACGGATTGATACATCTTAGCATATACAAAGGGGGAGCTCAATCATAGATTTCAGCATGTACTTAGGAGGAGTATGGATGGCAGAATGTATATCAAGGGAGAAAATATCTTGGTCCGCCCTTTGCCCTTGATGTCAAATGGGGAGAGTGACTTTGTGTGTTTGTTGCCATCAAGTCCAAAGGGGGAGATTGTTGGCATTATGATACAGGTATGACTCAAGTGTTGTCCTTGATGGAAACTCACTCAGATGACAGATCATAGTTCAGACTCACAGAATGAAGAAAGAAAGGTATATGCAGGTTCACTATATACCAAGTTGTGTATATACATAGGTTAACTATATACCAAGTAGTGTATACACGCAGGTTCACTATATACAAAAGCGCGTATAATGTACACACACACTTTCACAGAAGGAAATGTGCATACATGTCAGAAAACTAAGTTTTGGTCCATGGTATTTGGTCTGAGGTATTGACCCGAGGTATTGGGTCCAAGGTATTGGTCCTACATGGTTATGGACCATGGTAATAAGAGAGGCCTAAACCTATATAAGGAGAAGAAGATCATTAGGCCAATGGGCAAGTATTCAAGTAATGAATATCTTATGAAGTGTGAGATCTAGTATGTTGGTTATGGGTTTGTGATGCTTTGCTTGATCTGAACCAAGGGTGCACCTATGCAGTTGATGAAGGTTGATGGATTGGGATCATGAACACTAAGATGCATTATCATTATATGGTATGATCATGAATAGATCTGAATACTAACTCATGTCTTATTCTTTATATCTTATGTTCTGGGTATATCTAAAGTTGAAAATTGCAGCAAAGGTATAAGTAATTATTTTCATATTTGTATGCAAGTTCCAGACACAGTGAAGTAGTGTATACTTTGTGAGATTTGATAGTTGAGGTTGCTGTTGGTTCTAGTGGTTGTTGCAAAGTTTTGTGCTCTGCTCTGTGTTATGGTGACTATGTTTTGATGACAAGGTTTCAGTGATCCAGTTGTAGGGTGATTCAGAGTTGATGGTTATATTGCAGTAGTGATTGTTTTGTATTGATGGATCCAGTATGAAAATTTATGAAACGTGGTCCCTGGAAGAAAAGAGAAGGTTGTAGCCGTCTGTAGGTCAGCATCTACATATTAGTACATCAGCTAGTACAAGAGCTAGGGGGTTATAGCTCCCTTCCAGTAGTAGCTGGAGAACGAAAGAAGGTTTTAGCCTTCTGCAGGTGGGTGCCTGTGTACTGGTATGAGTCTGCGCCAGTACAAAATTTTAAAAAGAAGTTTCTTATTAAAAGGAAGATAGAGACGATTGCAAGAGGTGGTTTTCACCCACATTGGGTTTCCACCTTATATCATGGTGTTCATGTGTGCTTCTTATGTGTGATGATCTGTTCTATTTTACTACACTTGTTTACTGTTTATATGGTTAATAATGTTCTGATGCACTCATTAAAGATCAATTAACTAAATCGTAAGTTTACTGGATATATGCTAGTTGCATTAAGCATAGTTGCGTATACACGCGGGTTGCCTTAAAGGAAGTGGCATATAGGAATCTGATAATGGAAATGAAAATATTATTGATTTGCTAATACTGATTCACCCCACCCCCCTTTTCAGTATTATTTCCAACAATTGGTATCAGAGTAGGTCCTTCAGAAGAAGCTTGATCGCTTGAAGGAAGATCCATCCGGATGAGTAATCAAGAAAGAGAGGGATCCATTAGACCACCAATCTTCGATGGGAGCAATTTTGTCTACTGGAAGATAAGAACCACAACATATCTAAAATCACCTGGAACGGATGTTTGGGGAATCGTGAAAGGAGGATATACATATCCATCAGCAATTCCTACAGATACGGCAGATAGAAAGCAATATGAACTCAATGCCAAAGCTGTTAATATCTTATTGGGAAGTTTGTCAAAATTAGAGTTTGTCAAGGTCATGCAGCTCAAATCAGCCAAAGAAATATGGGACAAAATCATTCTAAACTACGAAGTAGATGATTAGATAAAACATATAAGCTTCAAACTCTCAGAATACGGTATGAAACTCTTAAGATGCATAGTAATGAAAGCATAGTCAATTACTTCCTACGTATAGATGAGATTGTCAATTGTATGAAGAATCTGGGTGAAGAAATTAAGGAAGTTGTCTTAGCTGAGAAAGTTTTGAGATCCTTGTTTGCTAAATTTGAATCCAAAGTGTCTGCCATAGAAGAAAAGGAGGATGTACAAAAAATCACTATGACGCAGCTTCACGGAATCCTAATTGCTTTTGAAATGAGAAAAGGAGGACCATCAGATATGAGAGAAGTCGCATTTAAAGTATCAGCAAAGGGAAAAGAAAAACTTAGTGAATCAGGATACATTTCATAAGAAGAATATGAGGTAAATTTTGCCAAGAATCTTCAACGGGGATCTAGAAGGTTCGAAGGTAAGCTACCTTTCAAATGTTTTTCTTGTGGTAGAGTTGGTCACTACGCTACTAGATGCCCTCATAACAAAGGAAAGATGTCTGAAGAAGGTAATAGAAGTTATTACACTCATGATAAAAGTAATGACTCATCCAACAATGATGAAGACATTAGACTTCTCATGGCATATGAAAATAAGGACGTAGAAACAGAAGAAGTTACCAGATTAAAAGATCAGCTGGAGACAGTAACCAGAGTAAGGGAGTAGTTGCAGGATGTAGTAAAAGATCAAAGCATAACAATTCAGAGACTTGAATCTAAGATCCTCTCTCTAAAAGAAGATCTTAAAGAATCAAAGAATCAAAATAAAGAATCTCTTGAAGAACAAGAACATGAAGTGCTCAAATTAAGGCAACAAGTGGAAGAAGGAAGAAAAGCTGAAGAAAACATAAAGAAGCAATATCTGGAAAAGGAAGAACAACATCAGGTTGAGGTAAATATCTTAAAAGGTAAATTAGAAGAAAAGGATAAACTGTTACAATTTCAAGACAGTACTAAGATTTTGGACGATATTCTTAGTAGTCAAAGATCCCCTACTATCAAAATTGGTATTGGCTTTTATGAAACTGTCGAAGGTGAATCTAGCTCACAGGGTGAGGAAAGGAATTCTAATGCAAAATCTGAAATGATCAAAAAAGAGATAAGTGGTCAACCCCAGCAACAACCAAGGAAAGAAATTCTTCAAAGAAGATCTTTTGCTCCTAACTATGGAAGTGATAGTCGATTATTTCCTCAAATGAATAATGTTGAATGTTATGTATGTCATAATTTTGGACATATTACAACCAGATGTAGAAGAAGAATGGTTCAAGACCATCACACAGAAAGATCATCACGTTCTAGGTACTTTAGGGATATTGTTTTGCTTGCAATATGTTTGGTCACAAAGCTATTGACTGCAATAAAAGGAATATGAAACATGTAAGATGTTATGCATGTAAGAAGTTTGGGCATAAAGTAAAGGAATGCAGGAGCAAAATTTGGACATGAAAGCAAAAGGATCATACATCATTGCAATTCCAAGTATTGAAGAAGACATAATTAGAAACAGAAAGATGTGGCATAACTCAATTAGTAGACATAATAGGCACAAGGGAAACTGAAAGTGTAGACCTTCAGTATTCCAATTTACATATGCATATATTATAAATATAAAACTCGTATATACGCGAGTTAGAGGCTGCAGAGTCGTGTATATGGAGCTTTGAAGAAAAAGCAGCAGGACAGACTTAGGGAAAGAAGTCTGATATGGTTTAGTCATGGTATGTGTTGGTTGGCACAGGTTCAGGGGGAGCATATGCTTTGAATAATTGTTGGCATAAATGTTGGCATTATGGTTAGAAGACTTTGGTGATAATGCTTATGTGGCTAAATGATACATCTTGCTACTTATTGTTGGTTGGTCAATAGAATGATATTGCAGGTTACAGGTTGTTGATGTTGATGAGAGATGCTTATAGTGTATGATAGTTGTTGATGACTATCATAATCTTATTTAGACTCGGAATGTGCTCAAGGGGAGCATGGATGGATTGATACATCTTAGCATATACAAAGGGGAAGCTCAATCAGAGATTTCAGCATGTACTCGGGGGGAGTATGGAGAGCAGAATGTATGTCAAGGGAGAAAATATCTTGGTTCGCCCTTTGCCCTTGATGTCAAAGGGGGAGAGTGACTTGGTGTGGTTGTTGCCATCAAGTCCAAAGGGGGAGATTGTTGGCATTATGATACAGGTAGGACTCAAGTGTTGTCCTTGATGGCAACTCACTCAAATGACAGATTACAGTTCAGACTCACAAAATGAAGAAAGAAAGGTACACACAGGTTCACTATATACCAAGTCGTGTATATACGCAGGTTCACTATATACCAAGTCGTGTACACACGCAGGTTCACTATATACCAAGTCGCGCATATACGCAGGTTCACTATATACCAAGTAGTGTATACACGCAGGTTCACTATATACAAAGGCGTGTATAACATACACACGCACTTTCAGAGAAGGAAAGGCGCGTACATGTCGGAAAACTAAGTTTTGGTCCATGGTATTTGGTCTGAGGTATTGGGTCCAAGGTATTGGTCTTACATGGTTTTGGACCATGATATTGAGAGGGGCCTAAACCTATATAAGGAGAAGAAGATCATTAGGCCAATGGGCAAGTATTCAAGTGATGAATATCTGATGAAGTGTGAGATCTAGTATGCTGGTTATGGGTTTGTGATGCTTTGCTTGATCTGAACCAAGGGTGCACCTATGTGGTTGATGAAGGTTGATGGATGAGGATCATGAAGACTAAGATGCATTATCATTATATGGTATGATCATGAATAGATCTGAATACTCACGCATGTCTTATCCTTTATATCTTATGTTTTGGGTATATCTGAAGTTGAAAATTGCAGCGAAGGTATAAGTAATTATTTTTCAGATTTGTATGTGGGTTCCCTTTGGTGAAAGAGCGTATACACGCTAGTCAGACACAATCAAGTAGCGTATACTTTATGAGATTTGATATTTGAGGTTGTTGTTGGATCTAGTGGTTGTTGCAGAGTTCTATGCTCTGCTCCGTGTTATGGTGATTGTGTTTTGATGACATGGTTTCAGTGCTTCAGTTGTAGGGTGATTCAGAGTTGATGGTTATATTGCAGTAGTGATTGTTTTGTATTTATGGATCCAGTTTGAAAATTTATGAAACGTGGTCCCTAGAAGTGTTGACACCTAATCCGAAACGGATGGGTGAACTGGACAGTCATAAAGAAGATGAACTGATCCGTCATGTTTGTGTATATAAATATGTATTAGCTAATGAATAAGTTATCAGTTTTCTCTCGCTCATTCTGGAGTTACCCTGGCCTGACATGGTATCAGAGCACAGGTCCCAGAAATAGTTGTAACTCCTGCTGTCCTGAGAGCTGCTCTGTCCTGAGCACTACTCTGACATTGAAATGCCTGAAGACTGCGTACCTGAAGACTGCGTGCCTGAAGACTGCCGCTGTCTGCCTTGGTAGCACATATCTGCATTGAAACGCCTGGTATCTGCATTGAATTGGTAACGTATGGTTACTGTTATGAAGGAATTTTTTAAACGCTATTTGCTGCCTGTATTAAAATATTCAGAACCTGCATGTGGTCTATTCGTTGCCTGTATTAAAACATTCAGAACCTACGTGTGGTCTATTCACTGCCTGTATTAAAACATTCAGAACCTGCGTGTGGTCTATTCACTGCCTGTATTAAAACATTCAGAACCTGCGTGTGGTCTATTCGCTGCCTGTATTAAAACATTCAGAACCTGCGTGTGGTCTATTCGCTGCCTGTATTAAAATGTTCAGAACCTGCGTGTGGCTAGCCCGAAGTTAAGCGCCAAGCCAAGTCGAGGAGGAGGAGAGTATAGCGCACAAACGTGTGTTCGAAAATAGTGAGGAAAGTGGGAATTGTGACGAGAAATGTGAGTTCCCTAGTTCTCCGTCAAGTGATCTTCCAGAATTAGGTGTCAAAAACGGAGCGGAGGAGCTCATTTGCTGTTAACCAGATATATGACGACTGATTCAATGCTAATCCTGGAACTCTGCATTGGACCATGCGTTCCACTGCGTTAAAATTCTTCCGTCATTCTCTATAATTCAAGGAAAAAAAAATTATAGTTGTTTGTTATCAGTTGAGTGGAAATGACTGTTTTGTCGTTGCAGAATATGGTGTTTTAATATCAGTGTTCAGTGAGATAAATCATAAGCTTATTTTTCATTTGTTCGGATGACTCATACGATCATTAACTGAGTCAAAACCTATGGGATATCTCTGACAACAATATATTACAGTGAAGCGCTCTTTTGCAGTGATACATGTAGCAGAACTTTGAATATTGGTGTTATATATCTCTGACAACAATATATTACAGTGAAGCGCTCTTTTGAAGTGATACATGTAGCAGAACTTTGAATATGGTGTTATATATGTTGATTTTTGCAGAGATATATATATGGTGATATATGTAGCAGAATTTTAATGATTTTTTTTCTCCATAGCAAAATCATTTTTTAAAGCAGCGGAAGTTTTTTTAAGAGCAATTTTTTTCGCCATCAGAAGTATTAATATATCAGCAGAAGTAACCTTTTACATAATGCATTCAATCATCTCTATGCTAGGAATAGTTCTCACTGACAAGGAGAACTATCCTGACTGGTCCAGGATGGTACAACACACCCTCATTTTCAATGAGCTGTGGAAAGGAGTGTGTGTCGGAGAAGGAGACAGTGACCCAGAAAAGCCTACATCAGACAAAGAGCTCGCCATCTGGGAAAACAAGAACAGCAAAGCGTACGCATTAATAGCAGCGTCTGTAAATAAGGAGGTGAGTCGTCACATTACAACATGTTCAACTGCCTTTGAAGCTTTACAAAAGCTAAAAGAGCTCTATGACTCACATTCTGCACTAGAAGTCGTCCAACTTATGATTAAACTCTTCACTCTTGAACTGCAAAATAATGACCCTCTTGCTCTTGCATCTGAAATAAAATCTATAGCATGATATCAAATCCACTAAAGTTGAGCTAGATATAGCTCTTATTGCTTTTCTCAAGGCACTGTATCCTACATACTCCAATTATCTTGAGTCTTTGCAAGCAAATGGAAATCTCAAAGATATAACCTTTGACTCTCTTGTGAAAAAAGTTTGCTGAAAGAGAAAAAGCCTTTGGAAAGAAGACAAGTCCCTGATTTTCTGAAGAGACTGTATGCATGGCTAATAAAGAAAATATCCCTGCTCAAGATTCTACAGAGGAAGAGGTGACGAAGAGGAAGAGGAAGATACTTCAGAGGCAGGGGGCAGACATCCTCAAGGAGGAAACGCCAGATTTACATGGATTCCCTGCAAAAGAAATGGATCACATGATTCCTCTACATGCAAGCTACCATGGGACAAAATTGAGCAGAGAAGAAACCAACAGAAAGGTAAAACTGATGATACAGACAAAGGTAAAGCACCTGAATCCGCTCACTATATTGAGGCACAATGTAACATTGGAGTAAATGAAGATTTGTTTAACACTTCACTTGCTTTCTGGAAAAATGATTGGCTGCTTGATTTAGGAGCAACCTGTCACATGACTCATAGAAAAGACTTTTTTGAAGATTTCACTAACAATGTTGATGGAGTAGTTTACTTTGCAGATCAGTCAAAATCAAGCCATCAGGGCTTGGCACAATCAAGCTTAAACTACCTGGTCTCCCAGACTTTCTTCTTGATCATGTTTTATATCTCCCACAGCTAAAGAGAAACTTGCTGTCCTTGGTCTACATCCGCCAGCAAGGTCACTCCATTCATATGTTTGATGGCAAGCTTGAGGTGAGAAAATCATCTGATCACTCACTTGTCATGAGGGGAATAGAAGAAGAAAGACTTCTCAAACTGCAAGAAACATCTGCTCATAAACAACATTTCTCATATATTTCTCATCATGAAGAAGGTACACTTCCATCAAGTTTATTATGGCATGCTAGATTTGGACATTTAAACTATGACAGTCTCCGTTTATTGAAGAAAAATGGTGTTGCTGGTTGGCCTACAATTCCTAGAAAACTTAAGCAATGTGATGCATGCATTCTAGGAAAGCATAGCAAACAGTCCTTCCATGACTCACATTCAAGAGCACATAGGAAGCTTGAACTTATTCATCAGATTTATGTGGTCCAATGCCTGTTCCTTCTGCAGATGGAAATAAATATATCATGACATTTATTGATGACTACACCAGAATGTGTTGGGTTTATTTATTGAAGAACAAATCTGATGCTTTCCTAACATTCAAGAATTTTCATAAATGGATTGAAAATGATGCTCAATCTCATATTGGGTCTATTCGCACTGATAATGGAAAAGAATATACATCAAATGAATTTGAACAATATCTTCGTCAACATGGGATTAAACATCAAACAATTGTGCCTTATAATCCCCAACAGAATGGTGTAGCTGAAAGAATGAATAGAACAATATTGAATATGGTACGATCCATGCTTTTTTTTCAAAAATGTAAAGAGAATGTTTTGGGCTGATGCTGTTCTATGTGCTGCATATATAAAGAATAGATGTCCATCTAGTGCTATAAGAAACAAGACTCCTTATGAATTATGGTATGGACATTTTCCTTCGGTCAAACATCTCAGGATTTTTGGTTCCACCTGTTATGCTTTGATACCAAAGGTACATAGAAACAAACTTGGTGCTAGAAGTCGTAAGTGTATTTTCTTGGGGTATTCAAATACCTCCAAAGCATACCGCCTCTATGATGAAGAAAATAAAAAGTTGTTATATCTAGAGATGTAATTTTTCTTGAATCATCCAAATCTGACAATGTTGTTGAGCGGCAACTTGATCGCT